>QNTS01010367.1:0-23565 GCA_003317085.1 Hucho hucho
AAATCATGTTTGTATGAGGTCAATGAGTGTCGAATTTGGTAAACAAAAATGGTACAGCAACATCTAGATATTCTCCGCAAATTCTGTCAGACCTGGGCCCTGACAGTGAATCTCAGTAAGACAAAAATAATGCTGTTCTATAAAAGGTCCAGTTGCCAGGACCATGAATACAAATTCCATCTAGTCCCTGTTGCCCTAGAGCACACAAAACTATACCTACCTCGGCCTAAACATTAGTACCAAAGGTAACTTTCACAAAACTGTGAACAATCTGAGAGACCAGGCAAGAAGGGCCTTCTACGCCATCAAAAGGAACATACAATTTGACATCCCAATTACGATCTGGCAAAATAATACTTGAATCAGTTATAGAACCAATTGGCATTTATGGTTGAGGTCTGGGGTCTGCTCACACACCAAGAGTTCACAAAATGGGGGAAAAACACAAAATTGAGACTGCATGCAGAATAAAAAAAAAATAATCCTCTGTTTACACTCAAACACCAAATAATGCATGCAGAGCAAAATTAGGATGATACCCGCTAATTATCAAAATCCAGAAAACAGACGTTAAATTCTACAACCACCTAAAAGGAAGTGATTCCCAAACCACAATAAGACTCAACCAAATCATGAGAAAACAAAAAGATAATTCTTTCCAATGTGTCTGGTAATTAACTAAAAAACAGAGCAAACTGGAATGCTATTTGGCCCTAAGCAGAGAGTACACAATGGCAGAATACCTGACCTCTGTGACTGACCCAAACATAAGGAAAGCTTTGACTATGTACAGACTCAGTGAGCATAGTCTTGCTATTGAGAAAGGCCTCGGAAGGCAGACCTCGCTCTCAAGAGAAGATAGGTTATGTGCACAATGCCCACAAAATGAGGTGGAAATTGAGCTGCACTTCCTAACCTCCTGCCAAATGTATGACCATGTTAGATAAACATATTTCCCTCAGATTACACAGACCCACAAAGAATTTCAAATCAAATTTTGATAAACTCCCATATCTATTAGGTGAAATACCACAGTGTGCCATCAGAGGAGCAAGATGTGACCTGTTGCCATAATAAAAGGGCAACCAGTGAAGAACGAACACCATTGTAAATACAACCCATATTTATGTTGATTTATTTTCCCTTTTGTACTTTAACAATTTGCACATCATTAAAAACACTGTATTTAGCCATAATATGTTGTCAGTGTAATGTTTCCTGTTAATTTCTGATTGTTTTTTTCACTTTTGTTTATTATCTATTTTACTTGCTTTGGCAATGTAAACATATGTTTCCCATGCCAATAAAGCCATTTGAATTGAATTGATAGAGGACTTATCATGGATATTACCCAATTTGGCATGGACATTGCCTTTGAGGGCTTCCACCATTTATAAGTCTTCAACTGGATGGGGATTCCTATGAGTTGGTAGCAATCAGCCAATGATGAAGAAAATGGACTACTTTAAAATTGAGATAGTTTGGGCAGTCCCATTAAAGCTGTCACAGACATTATAATGGCACAGATATAAAGATGAGTCCTCCATCTCTATTGCCTGTTGTTCACACGCGTATCTGCCCTCTCATTGGCTAGAATGGGCACCTGAGTGGTGCAGTGGTCTAAGGCACTGCATCTCAGTGCTAGTGGTGTCACTACAGACCCTGGTTCATTTCCAGGCTGTATCACAACCGGATGTGATTGGGAGTCCCATAGGGCGGCACAGAATTGGCCCAACATCGTCCGGGCTAGGGTTTGTAAATAAGAATTTGTTCTTAAATGACTTGCCTAGTTAAATAAAGGTTACTTTTTTTTGTTTAATGGTCCCACCTGATCTCACCACCTCCTGCCTGCCTTCCATATTTGAGGACATGTGTTTTGATTGTTAGAGCAGTCACTTGACTATCTTATCAATACAATAGACACTCTGGTTTGCTTCCGTTTAGTTCCTAAAGTATGGTAAAAGGTTTCCATTGCAAAAGTTTTGCAACGGAAACCGCCTAATGAATACACGCCAGGTGATGTCATGTTTTGTGGATCATGTGATTAGTTTTTGTGAAGAATGGCTGACCAAGTGTTGACTACTGAGAGAGGGTGAGTGTGTTTCTTTGTAAACAAACTTATAACCACTCTTTTACATATAACAATATTGATAAAAGCGACACACAAAAAGTTAATCATGATATATGTTTCCCTTGTGTGTCTTGTTATTAGCTGGTCCTCGCATGTTGATTATTCTTGTTTGTCGTCAAGCACCTGAAGACTGAAGTAAATTTTCAGTTGACTTAACACACTAGTGGCAACAATGTTGCCATTTCATGACTTGATATGTGTCAGTCACCTTGTTTATAGTTTATGCCGGGTTCAGGTGCAAGTCGGAACTAGGAAACTCGGACATTTCGACTTGCTAATTAGTTGAACGCGGCAGGTGATTGACAACAACCAGGTAACAAGTCGGAAATTTGCGAGGTTCCTAGTTCCGACTAGCACGTGAACGCGGCATTGGTCCGCGTCAAAAAGTCATGAAACCGACGGAGCGGTTTAAAGCTTGAAATTAACAGCTGTGCTGGAATGCGAGCAATATGGGTGTCAGTTCTGATGGTATGGAGCGGGAGGATGACGGTCAAGGACGGGAATGATCGGTAGTGGAAAGCCATAGGAAGAAGAGAGATCATGATGCAGTGAAGCTTCTAGTGAAGAAATTATAAATAGAGTCAAGGTAGGAAGCAAGAGTAGTGATGTGTTGGAGTGGAAAGCGGTGATAGTGTTTGACGAGACCACAGGGCCTCACTTACACCCTATCTTACTAACTAATGCCGTAGAGAAAGAGGTAGGTGAAGTGAAATTAGCTCGGTTCATTGGAAGTGGTAGATTGCTAATATAGTGTGGTAGCCAGGCTCAGCAAGAGACTATTCTGAAAATGGAAACACTTAATGGAAAGAAGATTAAAAGCCAAGTCCCTGGTGATTATGATACATTGAGGGGAGTCATCACTGTGGTCCCAATATCTATGTCCATAGATGATAGTAAAGAAAATGTGAAGGGAGGCAGAGAGATTGAGGCCAAAAGGTTGATCAGTAGGAAAGAGGGTCAAGTAGTGAAAGCCTATCAGTGAGGCTGAGGTTTGATAAAGTCTTGCTGAGAAAAGTACTGATCGGATTCCTTAGTTTCAATGTTAGAGAATTTGTCCCATATGCACTGCAATTTTTTTAAATGCCAAGAACGTAGCTGCTCAGTGTAAAGGAAAGAAAAGATGTGCCAAGTGAAGAGGGACACATGGTTCCGGTGAATGTGGAAGCAATGTGAAGGTTAAGTGCTGTAATTGTGGGTGAGAACACAGTGTAGTATTTGGTGGATGCCAAGTATAGAGAGAGGCTCGGAGATATAGGATCAGTCATGATGTATCGTATGCAGAAGCCGTGAAACCGATTGGTAGAACTACAGACGTGACTGATGGAGCTTACATGGATGTACTTGTAGTAAGTGCCGTGGCTGGTGCTTCTGATGGTTTGGAGACCCGTTCAGAAATTGTGTGCTCATTTGTGTGTGGTGTCAAAGGACACTTTGATATGAATAAAGTTGACTTCATAGCTTTTATTGGTAAGGTTATTAATGCGACTCGGGTTGTGGAAAGCAGAAGGTTATTGTGGAGATGGCAAAAGAGATATTGGGGGTAACAGATGTTACTGTTGAAATAGTTGTTGACATGCTGAACAATCCTAAGGGTGGAGTGTTTCAGCATGATACAGATACATTTTAATGGGGTTAGGGAGGGTTTTGGGGGGGGGTGTCTGACAATGTCATATCTCAAGATGTTTTAGTTGTTGTTTACATGTACATAAGACTACTTATAGGCCCTTTTAAATGTCTGTTTCTATTTTCTCATCTTAATTTAGGGCAATTCCATGGTAACGAAATTATCCTGAGAAATTCTATGGTCATGGAATTATGCTCAGACTCATATTTTTCACTTTAAAATGTATACCAAACAAAAAAACATTGATTTCAAAGTTGAACAAACCATAGAACTCTATGCAAAAGGACTTAACAATTTCCACTGAAAATGTACAGAAAGAACTGTGCAGATACAACGTTTGGTAACAGAATAAAACCCAGGTAGATTTTACTGTAATTCTGTTACCAAACTTTGCATCTGCACAGTTTTTCCAGTAAATCGTTCAAAGTAGTCATTGTGCATAGAGTTGGTTTGTTAAACTTCTAAATCAATATTTAATGTTTGGCATACAGCATAATTCTGTTACCGTGGAAATGCCACATTGAGAATCTCCAAAATGCCTAAAGTAAAATGTTTTAGAAAGGCTTGAAAGCCATGTTCAAGGCTTTCTGTAAGCCTATAGGACAGTACACTACAACCTTCTCCACTACTGCAACCCACTTTCAAGAACCAATTATCCAATACCTTACCGTTTTTTATTTTGGATGTAACTAAGTCCAATGCAGCGAATCCCATCCCCAACACTAACTGCATTTTCCCATTCAATTAACACAAGCACATGTGATTGATAAGGCTATTGCATGTAGTCCCTGGCATATAACATCCCTTTTTCCACTCAGTTTTTTTGTTTGTTTTTTGGCTGCAGACTGGCTCAGCGAATACTGATGTTTCTTGGTATTCACAGTCTTTTCTACAATTTGTTGAGTTTCCTGGACAGAACGTTGAGGTAACCTACCTACCGGTGTGATTGTCAGACTAACAGACTAACTCCACCACCCCGGCTGCACCCCCCTCATATGCTGCTAGTGCTTCTCTAACTCCCTGCTGCATGCAGTGCTTGAGGCAGGAAGTAACATCCCTGGCAGTTCAATCAGTTAACCAACCCTGCATGTCATTTTCTTTTCACCTATCCCCGAAGCATGTTTACCAGTTATTTGTTTCAACTTTTGATGTCTTGTCTCCTTTTTGTTGTGAAATATTACAACAGTCAGCAACATGACTCCTGACTACCAATGTAATCCCAGACCGTATAGGCTGTAGCCTAGGCTGGTTGATGAGTTGTGTCTGTGTCTATGCAGGTCCTGGACTTCCACAGCATGGCTCACCAGCTGGCTGCCCTCCTGGTGCCCCACCTCCCAGAACCAGCTCAAGACTGCAGAGGAGAAGATGCTGCAATGTAAGGAATTCCTCTCTCCTTTACATCAAACTGTATTTCCAGCCATGGCCAATTTGTGGATTATTATGTGTGGATCCGTCTCATCCCCAGGCATCACAGGCAAGGTGTCCCAGCAGTATGTCCCAATCTCGGATGGTAACATGCTGTGGACCCTCACATTGAATGGAAACATGAAGAACCAGACTCCCCTGGTGCTGCTGCATGGCTTCGGTGGAGGGGTGGGCCTGTGGGCCCTCAACCTAGACGCCCTGGCCCAACAGGTTAGTCCCTGAAGCACAGGCTTCTCATGTAGCGTTGGAAATCCTGAGGAAGTTCTCCTCCGAGAGACAATGTAAAGGGGTGTAGTACAACAGAGTCTAGATAGAAACTAGTGCACGTTGCTACATATCAAACCGCTGAAGTATTTAGCATGGTTTGGGCTCTGAACAGGTTGTTATAATCATATTTCTGATGTTTATGCAAGCATGAATAAGGTACCACACTAACGGTGCATAGGCTACTGAAAGGTAGTCCGACAAGGTAGGAAAAGAGACAAGAAAAACAAGGAAATGCTCACAGCCAATCAAATGCAAAATCCAAAACTGAATTTCTCCAGAGTTCCAAAAGAGATTTGGAAGGATGGTCACAGGAAACTACCAACAGGACAACTGTCTACACTTGCTATATATAACTAGCTCTAATTGTTGTCTGTATGCTTTCTTTTTAACACTGTGACTTCTATTTTTAGTATGTTTTATCATGTTGTGTAGTGCCTTATAAATAAAATGAATTTTCATTATTGTTAATAACAGAGGCCCGTCTATGCCTTCGACCTGCTGGGCTTCGGCCAGAGCAGCAGGCCCTACTTCAGCGCCGACGCCAAGGAGGCTGAGGCCCAGTTTGTGGACTCCATCGAGCAGTGGAGGGCTAAAGTCGGCCTGGAAGCCATGATCATGCTTGGCCATAACTTTGGAGGTTATTTGGCAGCTGCGTATTCGCTCAAGTATCCCACCAGGCAAGTATCACCTGACCCCACCCAACACTTTCCTCAGTTCAGTACCATAGATGGGTTTCATTATGAATGGCTGGTGGATTCCTTAGTATTTAGCCACCTCCTTGGTTAAAGATAGAATAGTACATGTATTTAGCCAGTCTTTGGTTCACCCTCCTAGGCTTGATTAATACTGTACACCACAGACCTCACGGGATGTTGGCATGCAGGTGCTAAACTCTGATAACATGAATGTCCTTAAAAGTGTCTCTCACTGTGTTGCTAAGATGTCAGCAGGAACTGCAGGAACCTGACTCATTATGGCTGTTTGATAAATGTCTCCAAAACCTCATCACACTCAGATCAGAACACAGCAGCCAGCCAGCCAGCCAGCCACATCCTGTCCTTCTAGTATTAAAGCAGCCAGCCAGCCAGCCACATCCTGTCCTTCTAGTATTAAAGCAGCCAGCCAGCCAGCCACATCTTGTCCTTCTAGTGCTGGTTGAGCCGTGGGGCTGACCTTTCCTCTTCACTGTCCTGTAGGGTGAAGCACATGGTGCTGGTTGTGCTGTGGACCTTACCTTTCCTCTTCACTGTCCTGTAGGGTGCAGCACATGGTGCTGGTTGAGCCATGGGGCTGACCTTTCCTCTTCACTGTCCTGTAGGGTGAAGCACATGGTGCTGGTTGAGCCGTGGGGCTGACCTTTCCTCTTCACTGTCCTGTAGGGTGAAGCACATGGTGCTGGTTGAGCCGTGGGGCTTACCTGAGCGTCCAGACTCCGAAGACCAGGACAAGCCTATCCCCATGTGGATCAAAGCCCTGGGAGCCATTGTGAGCCCTCTCAACCCCCTGGCAGGGCTACGTCTGGTGGGACCACTGGGTAAGACTGGCAGCCTGTCTGACTAGATGGATGACCGACATAGAAATACTACTGTAAATTACATTTCAATTATATACCTGTCTGACTGGATGACTGCATTGCTTATGGGATGGAGTTTTTACCAGCCTTCAAACAAACCTTTGTTCTTAAAGGTCCCACACTTGTTTCAACTCTAAGACCGGACTTCAAGAAGAAGTACTTGTCCATGTTCAACGATGACACGGTCACAGAGTATATCTATCACCTGAACGTCCAAACACCCAGGTTAGTCTCTCTCTCTCTCTCTCTCGTTCATGTTTGAGTTTACTGGCTTTTTATCTCCATATGATTATACTCAAATTCTGAAATGCTTTTTTAATATAGGCTGTGATTTTCATTTGTCTCACACCCTTACTTCAGTGATCATGTTAGTTTTCCCTTGTTGTAGAGGAGTTCAAAGTAGCTGCTTATTAAGTTATCATTAACCTTACTGCTGTACTTCTCCCTCTTTAGTAATAATCATGCTTGTTTACTCTGTTGCAGTGGTGAGACAGCCTTCAAGAACATGACCATCCCATACGGGTGGGCCAAGAGGCCTATGCTGCAGAGGATTGGCCTGCTCCACGCTGACATCCCTATTACTGTGATATATGGGTCACGCTCCAGCATCGACGGTAACTCGGGCAACGCTATCAAAGGAATGAGGCCAAACTCTCATGTGGAGATCATAGTACGTTTCAATTCTTATAAGCTGAACACTTAAGATGCTGTCTGTGTGTGGTTCTCTAGTAATGTGTGTGGTTCTCTAGTAATGCGTGTGGTTCTCTAGTAATCCGTGAGGCAGCTGGCTCAGCTTTTATATTCAGATTTATTCAGCAGGTGGCAGGAAAAAAGTGAATTTAAGTGTTAAATCCTAGATGAATATGATTCTCCAGAATGTGTATCTGATCTCATATTTCTATTCCTCCTCTCTCCCAGGCTATCAGAGGGGCTGGCCACTATGTCTATGCTGACCAGCCAGAGGACTTCAACCACAGAGTGCTTCAGGTGTGTGACACGCTGGGCTGGGGGGTGTGGGGGGGCACTATTTAACCTGCGGAGAGCGACGTGCTATACCTGTCATGCCCATAGCTTGTCCTCTCAGTGAGCATGCGATCCGTAGGGATAGAGAGGACTGGGCATACAGCTCAATAGGGCTTTTTTATCATCCTCACTTTAGGTCCTCAGTAGTAGACCTACCACCACCAGCACAGCAGGCCTGCTGACTAGGGAAGGACACCGTGTTGAAAAGATGATTCTCCTGGATTGTTTGGTTTGACACTTTTGTATTCATTCTACTGACAAAAGAGAATGGCTCATAGTTTTTACTGCTTGTTTGGGATTTTGGTCATTTTGTGATAAGTGTGTCAGCTTTTAATCTGTTGTTTTAAGAAATGTGATTTTCAGAACGATACAGACTACAATTTGACCACTTATTCTCATTCTGTCAAAGATCCTTCATGAGATTATTTAGAAATGGTTCATCTGCGTCATAACAGCTCATGTAGATATGACCACGGACCATAGAGATTTGAATACATATATTATTGTGGAACTTTTAGATCTCTGGGTTTGCTTATGGGCTCCTGAGTGGTGCAGCGGTCTAAGACACTGAATCTCATCGCTTCATCTGGATTCCAGGCTGTATCACAACCGGCCGTGATTGGCAGTCCCATAGGGCGGCGCACAATTGGCCCGGCGTCGTTAGGGTTTGGCCGGGGTAGGCCGTCATTGTGAATACGATTTTTCTTCTTGCCTAGTTAAATAAAGGTTAAATAAATATAAAAAGATATCCCCATGACAACCGAAGGGCCTTTTTAATGACCTAGTATGTGACCAGGGACTACAGTCATTGCTGCTGCTTTTTGTCTTGTCTTTTTATGTGTCCTTTTGCAGTGGTCGTTTTCACTTCAAGATGTTATAATTATGTTCTCATTCATAGTGTTTTGGCTCTTGTTGTGGTCTAGTGTTAAAATAATCCACTTATTAATTGCTAGCGTGTGCAGGTTAAGGAAACAGAAACAAACAAAGCATCAGAATTTAGAAATTGAAGATGACTACTCCATTCTCCTCAGCTGCCATTGTGGGGATAAAATGTTCGGCCTCAATAAATCCCATTCATTCATTGCGACAGTATTTTATAGTATTACTAAGCAGCTATCCAGGGTCTTTGTCTGGAAAAGCACAGTATCTAGGTCTAAGATCAGTTAGCATAGCTATAGCAGCCTGTCCGCTTATTTCATATAGGCGACATCTTCAGCTAATATCTCTGTGTGTGACATTGCAGATTGGGTGGGTTGCTTAGAATTTTATAGCCACTTTACCCAGTGCAACCTTTTTACTCTAAAGCACTGTTTACTAGATGTGCTGAGCCCAAGGATAAGGTTTGATTTACTCCCAAACATGTGGATGCCTTTGTATTGTTGTCCTTCATATCATTGACGTCTCCAATCACAAGCCAATTACTGTGGGGAACAAAACATGGTGGTTCTCTCTGTTCATGTATTGTAAAATACCTGTAAATAATAAAGATTACATTATGATTTTGGTGGCCTTTGTTTTGTGACACATGTATATCTAGACTTGTGTTGTTGTGAAGATCAACAATATTTCAGTCTAAAACACTACTACCCTTAGGCATTCTGTCTGAACCACCTTTACAAAACAAGATTGCAGTAAAAGTGGAGTAACTGCAGTCAATTGTGGTGTTTTGGAAGCAGTAGTTGCAGAATAACTGAAGTGTACTGCAATTGAACTGCAGTCAGAGTGCAGTATAACTGCAGTTACACTTCAAAATTACTGCACTATTTTGGATGCAGTATTTGCAGCATACTGCAGTTATCCTGCACTCTGACTGCAATTTATTTTCTTAAGGCCACACTGGATATATTTCCATCTACCATGCTTGTAGCTCACTCTATTGTGTGGTGTCTATTGTGTAGTCTGTGTCCATTCATTGGAGTCCCAGTGACTATATCAATAATTTTTTATTTTCAACGATTTCAGTTCAAAGAAGAGAGCTAATCTCAACAGCTTTCGTTCCTATGAATTGTTCCTTTTAAGAGAGAGATGAACCCCACTGTGTGGAATGTGGTCGTCAGAGCTCCAGAGGAAGAACACGGGAGCTTTTTAGTAACCATAAAAGGACAACGCTACAACATGGACATCAGTATGACAGTCGGGTAGACTTTACACCATTCTGGGTTCTTTGTTATTGTGCTCTAAAATGGAGCAAAGAAAAGGTGAACATTTTGTCAATATTTCCCCCAACCTCGTTGACATGTCAGAGCTGCCAACTGTCGGTTGGTAAGAGTAATGGTTCCTATCTGTGATGAGGGCAGGCCTTGTATTTCAGTACATGACCACTAGAGGGAAACCTCCCTCAGATCAGGAAGGAGGGAAGGAGCCTGCCTTGCTGAAGTGTAGTTAGCGACTCATCAAGGTCAAAGTTAAATCATTCAGTTCTGCTTCTCATCCTATGACCACTTAAAATATCAATAGGCTGTGTAAAAGGAAGAATGTTATTTTTTCTGCATTAGGGTCTGTATGTGGCTGATATGGCAGCGTTCCATTCCAACTTGCTCCATTGCAGTGAGCAGGTTGACGTTTACTGTCCTGGAGGCCCAACTGAAAGATTTCCTCGAGATGGGCCAGCTTCAAAATTGGCTATATTGTAAAAATGTATGAAAACAAAAATTTGGGCAGATTTTATGACTGTGGCTGTGCCAGCTAGTGACCACTCTGCAGAGTTGCCTCCAGAACAAGATTAATGCCGACAACGCTAACCTGCTTGCAGTGAGGGCGAATTAGGACAAGGGAGAGGCAGAAGCTCTGAGGCAGGGTAGAATGTGGTGCTGAAAATGTTTTACAATGTTAAGTGATATCAATATCAACAACATCCTATTCTTATCGGTTCAGCCCTGGATCAATTGTCCATGAATGCTGTGTGAAAATGTGCAAACTCATATGGAAATATTCCAGACTTCTAAGGAAAGAGCCATTGGTATAGGATACTGTACTTCCTTAGGTGAAAGCTAAGATGCAGAGTGGTGCAGTGTGCACTTACAGTAATGTATACAGGGTGTAGGGCGGTACGTAGCCTTACAGTAATGTATACAGGGTGTGGGTGTAGGGCGGCACGTAGCCTAGCGCTTAGAGCGTTGGGCCAGTAACTGAAAGGTCAGCACGGGCATTCGAACCAGCGACAAGGTGAAAAATCAGTCAACGTGCCCTTGAGCAAGGCACTTAACCCTAATTTGCTCCAGGGGCGCTGTACTACTATGGCAGATCCTGTAAATCAACACATTTCACTGCACCTGTATGTTACAATACAATAATTCTCTTTGCTTTTTTGAGGTGTTCTTGCAATAATATGGACCTTGTCTTTTACCAAATGGGGCTATCTTCTGTAACACAACTGATTGGCTTAAACGCATTAAGAAGGAAAGAAATTCCACAAATTAACTTTTAACAAGGTACACCTGTTAATTGAAATGCATTCCAGGTAACTACCTCATGAAGCTGGTTGAGAGAATGCCAAGTGTGCAAAGCTGTCAAGGCAAAGGGTGGCTACTTTGAGAAATCTCAAATATAAAATATATTTTGATTTGTTAACACTTTTTTTGGTTACTACATGATTCCATGTGTTATTTCATAGTTTTGATGTCTTCACTATTGTTCTACAATGTAGAAAAAATGAGTAGGTTGTAGGTTTGTCCAAACTTTTGACTGTAAATAAGGTATTTCTGTTTTAAATGTTTTAAAAATACTTTTTTAACCTGTTTTCGCTTTGCCATAATGGGATATTGTTTGTAGATTGAGGGACATTTAACAATATATATTTTTTAGAATAAGACTGTAACGTAACAACATTTTGAAAAGTTAAGGGGTCTGAATACTTTCCTGAATGCAATGTATAAACCTGATTTACAGTAAAGGGTATAGAACTGCAGTACTATGTAGTGTAGCTACAGTGCAGTATGTATAAACCTGATTTACAGTAAAGGGTATAGAACTGCAGTGCTATGTAGTGTAGCTACAGTGCAGTATGTATAAACCTGATTTACAGTAAAGGGTATAGAACTGCAGTGCTATGTAGTGTAGCTACAGTGCAGTATGTATAAACCTGATTTACAGTAAAGGGTATAGAACTGCAGTGCTATGTAGTGTAGATGCAGTATGTATAAACCTGGTTTACAGTAAAGGGTATAGTACTGCAGTTCTATGTAGTGTAGATACAGTGCAGTATGGTTAAACCTGGTTTACAGTAAAGGGTATAGTACTGCAGTTCTATGTAGTGTAGATACAGTGCAGTATGTATAAACCTGACATGGGGCTAGAGGAGGCCGCTTACAGAGCACACAGGCCAGACGGGTGCGGGCGCGGTTGCTAGGAAACCAGCGTGGCGCCTATATTAGATCGAATTTATTATATTCTGCCAGTCGTCGTCGCTCCCCCTCCCTCCTTCCTCTCGGACTACATTGACAGACAGTGTACACTAAGGCTCTGCAGCAGCTAGCATTTCCACTGCCACCCCCATATCTCTCACACACACGATAGCATGAGTCCTACCCTTAGGCAAGACCTCCTCTGACTTACAGGGCTTAAATCTGCACTCTGTCTAGACACCAGGTTGCATCACACGACTACCCAATCTGCACCACTAGTCTTATCGCCTGCACCAGTTAGTGTGTAATAATACTTTCTCTAAATGTCAATATTTGTTTTGTCTCTAAACGAAGCCGATCCATGAGGCAGTATCCATTCATTCACCAGAAGGATGTGGTGGTGGTTGTTAAATAAAAATGCTACTGACATATAGCTCTGTTTGCAGATGGACATTCTACACCAATATGTAGAGTACTGCACGAGGTGTACGGATCATTCAATTCACTGCATACAAGCACGATGTGTTTTGACTGGTGATCTCACAGGATGGGTACGATATTCACCCTTATGTCATCTCATATCATGTCATCTCACATTCATAAAAATGCTTTTAATGTATGATTTTAATTAGCTATCTTGATTCATTATCCTTCCTGTCTGTTTCGTTATGTCAAGCACTTAGTTAGAAACAAAGCGTTGTACAAATAGTTATTATGATTTTATATAATTGTTGAGCCAGTACAAACACCAAAAGGAAGACTGAACGTCAGATGAATATCTAAATTGAACCCACATCTAGAAACATTCTCCTCCTCTGCTCTCCTCGTTCAGAATGGAGATGACGTCGCTGCACTCTTCATAGGTCAGGACAGGTCACAATCAATGAAAGCCATGATGATAACAGTTTGAGCATGACACATCCATTTGATGCGGAGGCTTTGAAAGCTCCCTCCCAGCGGGGGCTATAGGGATGTTATCTGGCAGTGTGAATACAACTACAAGGCAGTTAAAGAAGCACTGCATTCCACTGCTGAGAAGACTCTTGGACTCCTGGGAAATGCACTTGTTTGTGTCATCGAGGGAGTAGCCATGACATCAACACAATAAGCTCAGTCTCACTGTCCTATATCTGTCAGACGACATGATTTCAACACTGACATCATGAGAAGTGAGGTACCGTAGGTGAAAAGCATGTGAGGGCAATGCAGGGCCGTCTCTCTGTTTGTCTGTCAGGAGGTTATAGAAGCCCTGTTTCAGAGTAAGTCTTCTCTACTATTTGACCATGTAAGAAGATGTGACTAACCATGACTTGGCAGACGTGTGTTTCAGAGAGAGAATCTAGAGATAGGGAGGGAGAGAATAAAGCTAATTGAGCTGAGACAGTAAAGTAGGACGCGGGGTAGGAGAATGGGGTAGGAGAATTTACAGGTAGGAAAAGAACAGTGAAGGGCGACGTCGAGGGAATGTCACTGTTCAACAGAGCAACCTCCTCTTCCTCTGTCTTCTCTCTCTCTCTTCTCTTCTCTCGTTGTCATTCCCTTACTGCTGTTAGACCTGCTGATTTCCCAGAAAACTGTCATCTTCCACACTGGGAGACTCCATGTTTTTCACACTGGGAGACTCCATGTCTTACAAACTGGGAGACTCCATGTCTTCCCTCTCTCTTTACCTGTCTGGTCTTCCACACTGGGAGACTCCATGTCTTCCCACACGGATCACGACTCACAGCCCTGCTTCTGTTACCGGCCACAGGGAGAGACGGAGGGAGAGAGAGAAATATACTGTGTATAGAGGAAAAAATGTAAGGAAGACGAGAGAGCGAGAGAGAAGGATGGATAAAGAGAAGGAGGAATATAGAGAAAAAGATGTAGAAATAGAGAGAGAGCGAGAAGAGAAAGACAGATGGAGGTAGAGAGAGAGAGAGCGAGAGAAGGATAGATAAAGAGAAGGAGGAATATAGAGAAGGAGATGTAGAAATAGAGAGATAGGAAGAAGAGAAAGACAGATGGAGGGAGAGAGAGATTGAAATCAATCCGCTGTGCAGGGCTGGTTGTGTCAGATTCTTCCGGAAGCACGACTAAAAATACAAGCGACTGGAGACGATGCGTGGGGGAGTGTAAAACAAAGGAAACAGGCCTGCGTGGGGGAGCGTGGGGGAGCGTAAAACAAAGGAAACAGCCTGCAAAAAATCCATAAAACATGATGGTACAGTAGATGTGTGTGTGTGTGTGTGTGCACGTTTCACAGTGTGTGTGTCAAACGCGGGGCGTTAAGTTGACATTTATAACACTTAAAACACACATAGGTGTCCGTGGCGACAGAGCCGGGAGTTGTGTGTCGCTGTGTCTCAGAACACCTGCTGGCGGTGTGGAAGTGTTCAGGTGAGGTGACCGCGCGCTAACGTCGTCATTATTGACAATGAAAACCCTAGACGTGAGCTGAAGTCGACAGCTTGACAAATAGGCTGTGATACACTATATATACAAAAGTATGTGGACACCCCTTCAAATTAGTGGATTTGGAAATTTCAGCCATACCCGTTGCTGACAGGTGTATAAAATCGAGCACACAGCCATGCAATCTCCATAGACAAACATTGGCAGTAGAATGGCCTTGCTGAAGAGCACAGTGACTTTCATCGTGGCACTGTCACATGATTCCACCTTTCCAATATGTCAGTCAGTTCGTCAAATCTCTGCCCTGCTAGAGCTGCCTCGGTCAACTGTAAGGACTGTTATTGTGAAGTGTAAATGTCTAGGAGCAACAACGGCTCAGCCGCGAAGTGGTAGGCCACATAAGCTCACAGAACGGGACTGCCAAGAGCTGAAGCACATAGCGCGTAAAAATTGTCTGTCCTCGGTTGCAACACTCACTATCGAGTTCCAGTCTGCTTCTGGAAGCAACGTCAGCACAAGAATTGTTCGTTGGGAGCTTTTATTAAATGGGTTTCCATGGCCAAGCAGCTCAAGCATAAGATCATCATGCGCAATGCCAAGCATTGGCTAGAGTGGTGTAAAGCTCGCCGCCATTGGACTCTGGAGCAGTGGAAACGCGTTCTCTGGATTAATGAATCACGCTTCACCATCTGGCAGTCCGACGGACGAATCTGGGTTTGGCGGATGGCAGGAGAACGCTACCTGCCCCAATACATTGTGCCAACTCTAAAGTTTGGTGGAGAAGGAATAATGGTCTGGGGCTGTTTTTCATGGTTTGGGAAATCTTAACGCTACATCATAAAATTACATTTTAGACGAGTCTGTGCTTCAAACTTTGTGGCAACAGTTTGGGGAAGACCCTTTCCTGTTTCAGCATGACAATGCCCCCATGCACAAAGTGAGGTCCATACTGAAATGGTTTGTCGAGATCGGTGTGGACGAACTTGACTGGCCTGCAGAGAGCCCTGACCTCAACCCCATCAAACACCATTGGAATAAAGGCGAGCTGCCCATGATTAATGCCCATGATTTTGGAATGAGATGTTTGACAGGACGTGTCCACATACTTTTGGCCATGTAGTGTGTCTGCAGAAGGGAAATAGATGGAGAAATTAGCTCAGGTAAAATGTGTTTTTACTGACTTATAAAGCTCTATTCAACACTTGTGACTTTTTGGGAGGCCTCCATATTGCTACTTTTCTCCTCTCTTCTATAGTCTGTCATAACCCCCAGCTACCAAACGCTGACTCGGCTGCTGCACATTCACAGGGAAATAAAAGAGTAATCAGCCATTAGACTGGAGGGACACACAGCCATAGTAATAAGTGAATCTCAAGTCTACATGAAGAAGTTGAACTGATGCATCACACAGTTAGTCGGTCAGTCAGTCAGTCAAACACTCAATTCTCACAACCTGTCAGCCGTGAGTTAATTGCCAGGGGCTAGCCCATCAGTTGGGCGGACGGGGGGGCCTGCAGTCGTCTGTTTTTCCAGCGTCGTAGCCCCCGTTAGCCCACCCCTGCTGTATGTATCACCCCTGCTGGGAGTGCTGACCCCACAGCATGAGGAGGCCTTGGCCCCCACCTCCTCTCACTGGGCTAGCTGACATGCTGCACACACACACACTACCACCACCACCCTGCAGCCGTTGCAGCCGTGGCCCATAAATATCCTGCCAGCTCTGCACTAATAGTCCTAATGCTTCCTGAGGAGCTGCCCGGAGCTGCATTAGGCCTGGATGGTCCATTGATTTAAAGCAAAGAGGCTGGCCCTGCCCTGCCGCCCGCTGCTCTATATGGGCCGGCTTCCAGTCACTGACCCACAGGGTTATCTCCCAAATGCAATTAAGGCGCTTAAAAGTGCTTTTTCAGGAAGACACTGGGAGTAATGAGGGAGAGGCAGGCTGGACTGGGCCGATCCTATGCTGAGTGGGTGGGTGTAGGGCCCCCCCCCCACCCATCTGTGCACTAGCCGGGAGGGAACGGCTACAGTGAGGAAATGAAAGGAACCCTGGCTATAATATGTAATATCACTAGGAGGTGCAACTCTGAATGGATGTCTCAAGGAAAGGAACAGAGCCATGCTCTGTAGCCCCAGTGACCAACATAGGGTCTGCGTCCCAAATGGCACCTTTTTCCCTTTATAGTGCACTATAAACCCAGGGCTCTGGTCAATAGTAGTGCACTGTACAGGAAATAGGGTGCCATTTGGGACACCCCCAGGGAAACTCAGACTCAGAGGATGTGGGAACATTAGTGTTTAATGGGGTAATTATGTCGGCTGTTCTTCGTCTCGCTGTGTATGCTGGGCCTTATGCAATTCTGACTGGATGCAGACAATTGAGTTTCATCATTGGACACTCAGGGAAAATGTGTGATGGTTCCGACCTCGCTGCCCTAAGTACCTCCACAGCACATAATAGCATACTGGCATTTGTCTGTAATGCAAAGTTTTATGATTGATACTTGTAATTCAATTTTTTATTTACCCAGGAATGTGAACCATATAGATTGTTTTTTTTTGTTGCATTAGCTACAGTACTTTTCTTGGATTTTGAAGCAAGCTGTCTTACATTCTGTGGATGTCTGCACTAAATGTAGAGTATTATTATTGTGTATATGAGAGAGAGCGAGAGAGGGATTGAGAGGGGGAGAGAGAAAGAGAGTGTGTGTATGTACGTGAGAGCTAAAGAGCGAGAGGAAGAAAGAAGGAGAGAGAGAGAGCGGTCTGATGTCCTAAGGCCCAAATTGATCATAATGGCTTTTTCATATAAAAGACAAGAAAAAGGGAGATTTGTATAAGAGTGGTTGGGAATAAAATAGTCGGAGAGGAGGATGGGGAGGATGGGAGGAGATGGAAGCTAACGCACTAAGATAATGAAGTGGGAGAGATAGAGAGATGGGGAGAGAGAGAGATGGGGAGAGAGGGGGATGGGGAGGGAGAGAGGGGGATGGAGGAGAAAGAGAGGGGGATGGGGAGAGAGAGAGAGAGAGAGAGGAATCACGAGGCCTGCAGACTGCTGCTGTTGTGCTCGGCTGCATCCAGTAAAACTCCACAGTTTCTGCAATCAAAAGCCTCGTAATTTCACCCAAATAACTGGGCTTGCCGTTGTCGTGAAATGGCAACAAATCATTGGCACCGCAGCCGACATAAAACTTGGTCTGCTAAGCCTGACGACGAGCCAAATAGTCAATTTATCTTTATCAAGATCAGTCATTTTGAAATGTCAATGGGATTCTGAGGGAGGTAAGCTAAGAGTGCAGGAATCTGACTGAGTACACAGGAGTGCAGGAATCTGACTGAGTACACAGGAGTGCAGGAATCTGACTGAGTACACAGGAGTGCAGGAATCTGACTGAGTACACAGGAGTGCAGGAATCTGACTGAGTACACAGGAGTGCAGGAATCTGACTGAGTACACAGGAGTGCAGGAATCTGACCGAGCACACAGGAGTGCAGGAATCTGACCGAGCATACAGGAGTGCAGGAATCTGACTGAGCACACAGGTGTGCAGGAATCTGACTGAGTACACAGGACAAGGCAGTGAAGCGATAGACTAACTGCTAGTAGAAATAGTCCTTGAAATAAATAAGGCTTTATTTGATGCCTACGTACTGGAGATTTGTTAGTTTGCAACAAAGGTGTCTATTATGTGTTTAATCAAGGCCTGGGTAGCGTGTGAACAGGTCGTGTATTTGTTCATCTCCAATACCATGGTATGTTCAGAATCAAAATCCTTATGCAGGAGTTTAAGAAAACCCCACTGTGTCACTAGCTAACATGACATGCCTTCAAGAAGAATCACATCAACCGAGTCTGCTATGCTGGGTTGTTAGAGAGTGTATCCAAATGCCTGCAGGAAAAGATTGTGTCCCAAATGACACCCTATTCCCTAGATAGTGCACTACTTGGTATGCATCAGGTGGAAATCACATGTATAAATGCCACAGTGGAAGTGTGTGTGTGTGTGTGTGTGTGTGTGTGTGTGTGTGTGTGTGTGTGTGTGTGTGTGTGTGTGTGTGTGTGTGTGCGCCTGCGTGCGTGTGTGGTGTGTGTGTGTGTGAGAGAGTATTGGGCCTTTCTAATGGCTCTGTATGGAAGAGTACTGTAGCAGAGGAGGAGTTTTTCATATCTAAAGAGAGCTCTTTATGTTCATTGTTGTCTCAGTCCCGGTGTGTAAACATAGACACACACACATGATACAAAGATGGGACATACTGTATATAAATGACAAACATACAGCTGTAGCCTACTCTGTGATACAAATTCTCTGTTTGTTCCATACTGTCTGACAAGCTTGTGGGACTCAGCTGTCACAGACTGTTATGAGCTGTTTGGCTTTTTCTCTGAGGAAAACCTGCCATTTGCAGCCAGCCAGCCTTCACACTGCACAGCCTGCCTTAATACATTGTCCCCAGACACCACAGTGATGGTGATTATAATCTTTAATACCATCGCATTGCAGTTGACCATTATTGCGTTCTTTCAGGGGGGACAAATTAATATTTGCATTACCAAAATGTCAGTTGGATTTTTTTCTCTCTAATTCAACCAATTTTCCCCATGACGGAGCAGGGGGACATTTCGATCGTTTCCAAACAACTCTGTGGAGATATTGAGGATGGAAGAGCCCTCTCCCATCTCATGACTTTCTGCATTCCAAAGTAATGTACACTGGGCTAAATTACCTATTGAAATATTCATGTATTCAGCCAAGCTCTATGTGAGCGTTTACACCTACACAGAGCTGGTGACAGCCAGACAGTTTGTTTTACAATGAGCTCTCTCCCTCAGGAGAGACGTGCTAAAGGCAGGAATTGAAATCTGAAAAAGCAACATTAAGAAGGGCTTTTTCCCCCTCACGATGAGTGTGTGATTGAAGGCTGGAAGGCTGAGGCTGGGCTGTTAAGGATGGAGCCAGGGGATAATGAATACAATACAGGTGCTGGGGTTTAGCTTGGGTTATGATGAGGTGTCAGAAAAGCACATTACCATGGCAGGGGGTTCTCTCCCCTTCTTTCTCTCTGGAACACACAGGCACACACAGATACACACAGATACACACAGACATGTAGGAATGTAGACACACACACATGTATACACACACACACACACACAGGCACACAGATATACACACACACAGATACACGCAGACATGCAGGAATGTAGGTGCGCACACACACACACACACACACAGCCAAGCATGTTCTCTTTCACACACACACTCTCTCTCTTCTCACTCTCTCTGCTGGGTCAGCAAAATAATGTTGAAGTGATATGGAGCAGTGCATTGGAGTGGTGCATGATTTTGAATACATTTAGAGAGTCATTTTGTCAATTGGAATTGGTTGCATCGATTCTGTGAAATATTACAGTATGTCATTGGCCTTCATGTACAATTCATAATTTTCTCTTTAAAACGAGGAGTATAATATCTTAATATGTCCCAGCTACTTGCATTTCTGGAAATCAATATAGCAAAAGTAGCTCATCCATCACTACATTTGGCTCCGCCGTCGCAACGTCCCCTAAATGCTCATCTGCTAGCTGCGGCCCGCTAGCTGTCCAGAGCACATCGGACTGTTAGCTTAAGAGGCCCATCGGACAAATTCTTTGGCCACTATTCCTATTTTGCCAATTGGCCTGGTTCATCACACGGAGCCCTGCTGATCCGTATGCCGATGGAACAGCACGAGGGGGCCACAACAGACTTTCTTTCGTCACGATGTCCCTCCAAGGTCTTCCTGCTAGCTTGCTAGCCCTGGCCCGCTAGCTGCTTGAAGCCACTCACTGGACTCCTATGACCACTCGGCTACGCATGCCTCTCGCTAACGTCAATATGCCTTGTCCATTGCTGTTTTGGTTAGTAATTATTGCCTTATTTCACTGTAGAGCCTCTAGCCCTGCTCAATACGCCTTAGTTAACACTTTAGTTCCACCTCCCACACATGCGGTGACATCACCTGGTTTAAATTATATTTCTAGAGACAATATCTCTTTCATCGTCACTCTATGCACAGGTTTACCCCCACTGTATTCACAAGGAAGGAAGGATATTGACCTCATCCCGTCAGTAGAGGATGCCTGGTCATTCTTTAAAAGTGCCTTCCTCACCATCTTAAATAAGCATGCCCCTTTCAAAAAATGTAGAACCAGGACCAGATATAGCCCTTGGTTCTCTCCAGACCTGACTGCCCTTGACCAGCGCAAAAACATCCTGTGGCGTTCTGCATTAGCATCGAATAGCCCCACGATATACAACTTTTCAGGGAAGTTAAGTTAGGAACCAATATACACAGGCAGTTAGGAAAGCTAAGGCTAGCTTTTTCAAGCAGAAATTTGCATCCTGTAGCACAAACTCAAAAAAGTTCTGGGACACTGTAAAGTCCATGGAGAATAAGAGCACCTCCTCCCAGCTGCCCACTGCACTGAGGCTAGGAAACCCTGTCACCACCGACAAATCCACTATAATTGAGAACTTCAATAAGCATTTTTATACGGCTGGCCATGCTTTCCACCTGGCTACCCCTAACCCAGTCAACAGCCCTGCACTCCCCACAGCAACTCGCCCAAGCCTCCCCCATTTCTCCTTCACCCAAATCCAGATAGCTGATGTTCTGAAAGAGCTGCAAAATCTGGACCCCTACAAATCAGCCGGGCTAGACAATCTGGACCCTCTCTTTCTAAAATTATCTGCCGAAATTTTTGCAACCCCTATTACTAGCCTGTTCAACCGATCTTTCGTATCGCGGTCATCCCTCTCTTCAAAGGGGGAGACACTCTAGACCCAAACTGCTACAGACCTATATCTATCCTACCCTGCCTTTCTAAGGTCTTCGAAAGCCAAGTTAACAAACAGATTACCGACCATTTCGAATCACTGTATCTTCTCTGCTATGCAATCTGGTTTCAGAGCTTGTCATTGGTGCACCTCAGTCACGCTCAAGGTCCTAAACTATATCATAACTGCCATCAATAAGAGACATTACTGTGCAGCCGTATTCATCGACCTGGCCAAGGCTTTCGACTCTGTCAATCACCACATTCTTATTGGCAGACTCAACAGCATTTAGTTTCTAAAATGATTGCCTCGCCTGGTTCACCAACTACTTCTCTGATAGAGTTCAGTGTGTCAAATCAGAGGGCCTGTTTTTCGGACCTCTGGCAGTCTATATGGGGGTGCCACAGGGTTCAATTCTCGGGCCGACTCTCTTCTCTGTATACATCAATGATGTCGCTCTTGCTGCTGGTGATTCTCTGATCCACCTCTACGCAGACGACACCATTCTGTATACATCGGCCCTTCTTTGGACACTGTGTTAACAAACCTCCAGATGAGCTTCAATGCCATACAACTCTCATTCCGTGGCCTCCAACTGCTCTTAAATGCAAGTTAACCTAAATGCATGCTCTTCAACTGATCACTGCCCGCACCTGCCCGCACATCCAGCATCACTACTCTGGACGATTCTGACTTAGAATATGTGGAGAACTACAAATACCTAGGTGTCTGACTGTAAACTCTCCTTCCAGACTCACATTAAGCATCTCCAATCCAAAATTAAATCTTGAATCAGCTTCCTATTTCGCAAACAAAGCATCCTTCACGCATGCTGCCAAACATACCCTCGTAAAACTGACCATCCTACCGATGATCATTTATAAAATAGCCTCCAACACTCTACTCAACAAATTGGATGCAGTCCATCACAGTGCCATCCGTTTTGTCACCAAAGCCCCATATACTACCCACCACTGCGACCTGTATGCTCTCGTTGACTGGCCCTCGCTTCATACTCGTCGCCAAACCCTTTGGCTCCAGGTCATCTACAAGTCTTTGCTAGGTAAAGCCCAGCCTTATCTCAGCTAACTGGTCACCATAGCAGCACCCACCCGTAACACGCGCTCCAGCAGGTACATCTCACTGGTCACCCCCAAAGCCAATTCTTACTTTGGCCTCCTTTCCTTCCAGTCTTCTGCTGCCAATGACTGGAACGAACTACAAAAATCACTGAAGCTGGAGACTCATATCTCCCTCACTAGCTTTAAGCACCAGCTGTCAGTGCAGCTCAAAGATCTCTGACCTGCACATTGCCCATCTGTAAACAGCCCATCCTACTACCTCATCCCCATACTGTATTTATTTATTTATTTATCTTGTGTTGAGGATGAGGGTTTTTTAACATGCTGTTGCTGTCTTTGTTGCGTTGAGGATGAGGGTTGTTCAACATGCTGTTGCTGTCTTTGTTGCGTTGAGGATGAGGGTTGTTTAACATGCTGTTTTTGTCTATTGTGTTGAGGATGAGGGTTGTTTAACATGATGTTGCTGTCTTTGTTGTGTTGAGGATAGGGGTTGTTTAACATGCTGTTGCTGTCTTTGTTGCGTTGAGGATGAGGGTTGTTTAACATGATGTTGCTGTCTTTGTTTTGATGAGGATGGGGGTTGTTTAACATGCTGTTTCTGTCTTTGTTGTGTAGAGGATGGGGGTTGTTTAACATGCTGTTTCTGTCTGTTGTCTTGAAGATAAGGGTTGTTTAATGTGCTGTTGCTGTCTTTGTTATGTTGAGGATGAGGGTTGTTTAATGTACTGTTTCTGTCTTTGTTGTGTTGAGGATGAGGGTTGTTTAATGTGCTGTTGCTGTCTTTGTTGTGTTGAGGATGGGGGTTGTTTAACATGCTTTTTCTGTCTTTGTTGTGTTGAGGATAGGGGTTGTTTAACATGCTGTTGCTGTCTTTGTTGC
>QNTS01010368.1:32033-42400 GCA_003317085.1 Hucho hucho
TTAACCTCTCAGGGATCATTGGGGCGCTAGCGACCCACTCCCGACACCACCAGGTAAAATGTAAAGCGCCAAATTCAAAATCCCAAAGTTGAATTATTAAAAATCCACCAATATACAAGTGTTTCATACTCATCAAAAGCTCTGTTTCTTGGCAATATCACAGCGTTGTCAGATTTCAAAAAGGCTTTACGGCGAAAGCACTACATTTGATTGTTTGAGGACAGCACCTCACATACTTTTCACATAGCCATGAATTCATTAGCCAGCGTGGCACACACATAACACATTTCACAGCAAAAACAAATCAATTACCTGTTGAAGAACTTCTGCTGAGGTCATCCTAAGTGTCCAACGAAGACAATCCATGGTTCTTTTGTTAGAAAAAGTCATGTATTATATCCATAAATCTCCATTTGGTTCACGCGTCATAGTCAGAAACGACAGCCTCCACTAGTCCATTGAAACGTGGCGCGAACTCGTTCATCTTATACCTATAAACTTGTCCAAGAACAATCAAACATCATTTTAAATGTATCCTTAGGAACACTTTTACGTATATTTACTATAATAAATCAACCGGAATATAAACTGAGCTCTACAGACCGAGGGAAACACAGTGCGCGCTTGGCGAGAGCGCGTGCCCAGTCCTACAGAGTTCCAAAGAGGCACTTCCTGATTCTCTCTTCTTCTCTGTTCTAACTCATCTGAACAGCATGAAACCACTTTCTAGAGACAAAGGACATCCAGAGGAAGCGATAGGTACTGCATTCATATGCCCTTTTATGGGCATTTTCATGAGGGAGGGGTTCCAAATGAGGCACTCTGTGAAAACCACTTTCTCCAGGACAGAAATTCCTCGGGGTTTTGCCTGCCATATCCGTTCTATTTTACTCACAGACAAATGGTTAACAGTTTTACAAAATTCAGAGTGTTTCCTATCCAATGGTACCAAGTATGTGCATATCCTATTTTCTGGGCCTGAATGGGAGGCATTTTACTTTGGGCACGCCAGGCTCTCCAAAACGGTCAAGTTGTGCAGTGATCCCTAAGAAGTTAAAGTGTTGGCGCAAGCCACAAGAAAACACACACTCCTTCGTGACAGATTTGAACCAGCAACCTAAGGATTGCTGCGATTTCACCTACAGTCCTCCGCTCTTCCAACTGAGCTATCGAAGGTCGACGAGTAAACACTAAAGCAATCACCTAGATGGTCTGTTGAAGCGTATGTTCCCTATAAAAAGTTAATCTGCTGAGTTTGAGGGTTTCATGCAGATACCGGAGATTGAACCCGGGTCCTCATACTTGCAAAGAATGCGCCCACCCACTGAGCTACATCCCCTCAGAATGCCAGTAGTTACATTTGATGATAGAGAAAAACTGAGCCAAGTGTAAAGAATGCTGTTTAACCCTCTCACTGCTAAAGGTTTTACCCTCTCGTGGTGGTCTAGTGGTTAGGATTCAGCGCTCTCACCATCCCGGGTCCTCATACATGCAAAGAATGCGCTCTTCCGCTGTGAAACATCCCCTCAGAATGCCAGTAGTTGCATTTGATGATAGAGAAAAACTGAGCGGAGGGTAAAGAATGCTGTTTAGCCCCCTCACTGCTAAAGGTTTTAGCCCTATCGTGAGGGTCTGGTGGTTAGGATTCGGCGCTCTCACCATCCTGGGTCCTCATACATGCAATGAATGCGCTATTCCGCTGTGCTACATCCCCTCCGAATGCCAGTAGTTGCATTTGATGATAGGATAGAGAAAAACTGAGCAGAGGGTAAAGAATGCTGTTTAGCCCCCTCACTGATAAATGTTTTACCCTCTAGTGGTGGTCTACAGGTTAGGATTCGGCGCTCTCACCATCCCGGGTCCTCATACATGCAAAGAATGCGCTCTTCCGCTGAGCTACATCCCCTCAGAATGCCAGTAGTTACATTTGATAATAGAGAAAAACTGAGCCGAGGGTAAAGAATGCTGTTTAACACCCCTCACTGCTAATGGTTTTAGCCCTCTCGTGGTGGTCTAGTGGTTAGGATTCGGCGCTCTCACCGTCCTGGGTCTGATTCCCAGTTAAGGAAATACATTTTTGGGGGAAACACCAGGCAAACGTCAAAAAGTCGGCACAACAGCAGAAAAAGTGATCCTCCTTTGAGCCAATGACCTAAGGATTGTTACAATTTCAAGTACACTCCGCCGCTCTACCAACTGTCTTATCGAAGGTCAACAAGTGAAGAATTTGGCGCTCTCAGGGAATTATATTATGTTAGTCAAGCACAAGTCAAAGTGCACTGTTGTCAAAAGTTGGCACAAGCCACAAGAAAATATGTACTCCTTCAAGCCAGATTTCAACCAGTAACCTAAGGATTGCTTAAATTTCACTTACAGTCCTCCACTGTTCTCCTGAGCTACATCCCCTCAGAATGCCAGTAGTTGCATTTGATGATAGAGAAAAACTGAGCCGAGGGTAAAGAATGCTGTTTAGCCCCCTCACTGCTAAAGGTTTTAGCCCTCTCGTGGTGGTCTAGTGGTTAGGGTTCGGCGCTCTCACCGTCCTGGGTCTGATTCCCACTTAAGGAAATATGTTTTTGGGGGAAACACCAGGCAAACGTCAAGAAGTCGGCACAACAGCAGAAAAAGTGATCCTCCTTTGAGCCAATGACCTAAGGATTGTTACAATTTCAAGTACACTCCGCCGCTCTACCAACTGTTTTATCGAAGGTCAACAAGTGAAGAATTTGGCGCTCTCAGGGAATGATATTATGTTAGTCAAGCACATGTCAAAGTGCACTGTTGTCAAAAGTTGGCACAAGCCACAAGAAAATATGTACTCCTTCAAGCCAGATTTCAACCAGTAACCTAAGGATTGCTTAAATTTCACTTACAGTCCTCCACTGTTCTCCTGAGCTACATCCCCACAGAATGCCAGTAGTTGCATTTGATGATAAAGAAAAACTGAGCCGAGGGTAAAGAATGCTGTTTAGCCCCCTCACTGCTAAAGGTTTTAGCCCTATCGTGACGGTCTAGTGGTTAGGATTCGGCGCTCTCACCGTCTCCCGGGTCTGATTCCCACTTAGGGAAATACTTTATTGGGGGAAACACCAGGCAAACGTCAAGAAGTCGGCACAACAGCAGAAAAAGTGATCCTCCTTTGAGCCAATGACCTAAGGATTGTTACAATTTCAGGTACACTCCGCCGCTCTACCAACTGTCTTATCGAAGGTCAACAAGTGAAGAATTTGGAGGTCTCAGGGAAAGATAATCTGTTAGTCAAGCACAAGTCAAAGTGCAGTGCTGTTAAAGAGTTGGCGCAAGCCACAAGAAATAACACACTCCTTCGAGCCAGAGACATAAGGATTGCTGCAATTTCACTTCCGCTTGGAACTATGTGCCCTCACTTTGAAATGTAAGAAAGTTTTGTTTGTATTTCATCCAACTATCTGTGCTACAAAGTGATGGCGACAGTATTTGTAATTTCTTCCACTTTTTGAGTGACCCAAAGTTCAAGCTGCTTTATCCAATTAGTGAAAATGCAATGTCTGTCTATCAGACTTACTTTGACTTTATATGGTGTACCAAAAGTTGCTCCTTCGCGTACGGCCATACCAGCCTGAATGCCCCTGATCTCGTCAGATCTCGGAAGCTAAGCAAGGTTGGGCCTGGTTAGTACTTGGATTGGAGACTGCCTGGGAATAGCAGGTGCTGTAAGCATTTTGTCCACTAGGGTTTGCGCTTGCATTATTTCATCAGCAACACTGCCTTGTAGTAATCATTTCACGCTGAATGTTTATTTGACTAAATGCAGCTTGTATGGGCTAGTCTCCCCTGCCTTTTAATAGTATCAAAGTTCCTTGTGTTGTCAGGGAGCAACTGCCTTTTATTTATAATACAAATAAGAATATTGTTACAGAATGCAGCTTGTGTGTGCTTTGTGCTCCCCCGCCTTGTTCAAATGATCAAAGGAAATAATGCTGGTCAGTGGAACTGGACTGGTGTCTGATGGCCGTGTGTTTTCCATTGGGGAATTAGAACCCTTTTTCCATTTTTCCTACAAGGCTGAACTATGTGCCCTCACTTTGAAATGTAAGCAAGGTTTGTTTGTATTTCATCCAACTATCTGTGCTACAAAGTAATGGCGACAGTATATGTAATTTCTTCCACTTTTTGAGTGACCCAAAAGTCAAGCTGCTTTATCCAATTGGTGACAATGCAATGTCTGTTTATCAGACTTACTTTGACTTTATATGGTGTACCAAGAGCTGCTCCCTCGCTTACGGCCGTACCAGCCTGAATGCGCCCATCGTGATTAAAGAGATTGGAAACAGCTGTGAGAGATTGTCAGGAGAATTTTCGTTTGAGCAGTAGAAGAATCTTTTCTGACTAAAATAGTAGTTTATAGTATATAAGAGATTTTTGGGGGGGATTACGTTTGCTTGCTATTAAGAGAGAGTTCCCTGGCAGCTGAGTGCTGTTAGGGGGACTCACCCCACATTGTATACGGACGGATTTAATGGCTGAGACCCAAGTAAGTAAAATGATGACGGAAAAAGTAAATGGGGATGGTGAATTTACAGAAGAGAAGAAAAGGAGCTATGAAAAAACATTAACGGTGGCGGTGGAAATGGAGGGAGAAGAGAACATTTCTATGATGGAAATGCTGAGGGGAATAAAGGAAGTGTGCTGAATGGTGTGTGGATGTAGGTTTAAAGCGGACAGGAAATATGAAGTAACGGTGGCGAATGAAAGAGCGAAGGAGAAATTACTGGACGGATTCAAGATAAGGGACACCAGAATAATGGCAAAGGAATTGCTGAGGGATGAGATTGTGGTTTCATTCCTAAACCTCCCAGTCTATATCACGGATCAGGCGATAGAGGAGAAACTTGGAATGTGGGGAGTGGCAGCAATATCTCAAGTGAAGAGGCGCTTCTGGCCAGGGACAGAAGTGGCGGACGGAACGAGATTTCTAAAAGTGAAGTTCACGGACACTGTGCGTTCGTTACCATATTCAACACAATTTGAGACGCTGGAGGGGACGGAATATTTTAGAGTAATACATGATCGACAGGTCAGGGTATGCAGGCTGTGCATTCAGCCAGGGCATGTACTAAGAGACTGTCCAGAATTTACATGCCACAAGTGTGGAGAGCAAGGGCATTACGCATGGCAGTGTGCATGGATGAGAGAGCGAAGATGTCCAGGCTGTGGGAGTAGTGCAGCGAGATGTACCTATTAAATTGAAATCGGTGGTATTAGCTTTTGCAAAACGGGTAGGGAGGGAGAGGAAAAGGGAGCAGAGGGAGTTACAGAGAAAGTTGGGAGTAGAACAGCAGAGGGTAGATGGGATCCCAGAGTATAATTTAACAGAGTATCTGAGGGTGAGGGAGGAGCTGAGGGAAGTAGAAAGGCGGAAATGTGAAGGGGCTGTAGTGAGGAGTAAAGCACAATATGTGATAGAGGGAGAAAGGAGCACAGCCTATTTCTTAGGTCTAGAGAAGAGAAAGCAAGAAAAAGGGAAAATATTTGAATGAGAATGGGGAAAAGGTGACGGATTTGGTAGGAATAATGGAAACTGTGCAAGCATTTTATACAGATCTGTATACTTCTGTGGGAGTGAATGAGGAGTGTATGAATCAAGTGTTAGGGGCGTTGGAGGGAAGAGAGATAACAGAAGAAGGGATGAAGTGGGATTCAGGCTTGACAGTGGAGGAGATTAAGGCAGCAATAATGGGGTTAAATCTAAATAAAAGTCCAGGGTCTGATGGATTGACGGTTGAACTGTATAGAGCTTTTGTGGATATGCTGGCCCCTATACTGGGTAGAGTGTATGAGAGTATTGAGAGAAGAAAGGTAGTGCCGGACTCTATGGGATTGGGGGTGCCAACTCTATTGTATAAGGGTAAAGGTGACAAAAATAGTTTAAAGAACTACAGAGCGTTGACACTGTTAAAATGTGATTATAAGATTCTAGCGAAAGCTCTGGCAAACAGAATGAACAAGATAATGGCAAGCATTATAGAGCCCACCCAGGCATATGGGGTCCCGGGGAGGGATGTGACTGATACATTGTGTACAATAAGGGATGTAGTGAAGGATATGAGGGAGGGAGGAGGAGTGGTGCTCTGTCTGGATATAAATGAGGCATTTGACAGGGTGGAGCATGTATTCTTGCTAAAAACAATGGAGAGGTTAGGAGTTGGGGAAAGAATGAGGAGTTGGGTGAAATTGTTGTATGAGAATGCAGTAAGTATGGTAAAATGCAATGGTCTGCTCACAGACACTTTCCCACTAGGCAGATCGATAAGGCAGGGATGTCCACTGTCAGCATTATTGTATAGTATGTCTGTAGAGCCGTTGGCAGCATATATTAAGAAGGAGAAGCAAATCAGGGGTATAAGCATGCCGGGGGGAGGAGTAAGTGTAATTCAACATTATGCAGATGACACAACATGTACAGTAAGAGATGTAAAAAGTGTGAATAAAATAATGGAATACTTCAGTGTTTATGGCCAGGCTTCAGGGGCAAAGGTGAACATGGACAAGACTGAAATGCTGTATATAGGAAAAGGGAACACAGGAAAATGTGACTTTCCATTAAAAGTAGTAAAGGGGAAGGGGAAGGTGAAGGTGTTAGGGATATATTTTGGAGAGGAAGAAAGTGAGGCAAGAGATTATACATGGACGGGAGTGTTGAATAAAATAAAAACAACATTGAATTATTGAAAGCAAAGGGTATTGAAACTGAGGGGGAAAGTTGTAATAGTGAATGCATTGCTAATGTCAAAGTATGTATATGTGCTAAGTGTATTGAAACTACCAGAGTGGGTGTTGAAGGAAACTAAGGCATTGGTGTTAGATTTTGTGTGGGGGGGAAAGGGGTAAAGATAGCGCACAATGTGTTTATAGCGGATTATGAGAAAGGAGGGCTGAGGCTGGTATATTTGGAAGTGAAGATGAGGGCAATGAGAGTGAGAACAGTGCAAAAGTTCCTGTATGGGAAGGAAGGCCATGGATGGAAAGAATATTTTAGGAAGTGGATGCATAAGTGTGGGGGGTGTGGGGATTATGGATTGTTGATGTGTTTAAAACCAGGAATGTATGAGGCGGGGCCTGGAAATCTACAGGGAAGTGTTAAATTGCAGCAATCCTTAGGTCGCTGGTTCAAATCCGGCTCGAAGGTGTGTATGATTTCTTGTGGGTTGAGCCAACTCTTTAACAGCACTGCACTTTGACTTGTGCTTGACTAACAGATTATCTTTCCCTGAGGGCACAAAATTCTTCACTTGTTGACCTTCCATAAGACAGTTGGTAGAGCAGCGGAGTGTACATGAAATTGTAACAGTACTTAGGTCATTGGCTCAAAGGAGGATCACTTTTTCTGCTGTTGTGCCGACTTGTTGACATTTGCCTGGTGTTTCCCCCAAAAAAGTATTTCCCCAAGTGGGAATCGGACCCGGGACGGTGAGAGCGCCGAATGCTAACCACTAGTCCACCACAAGAGGGGTAAAACCTTTAGCAGTGAGGGCACTAAACAGCATTCTTTACATTCGGCTCAGTTTTGCTCTATCATCAAATGTAACTACGGGTATTCTGAGGGGATGTAGCTCAGCGGAAGAGCGCATTCTTTGCATGTATGAGGACCCGGGTTCAATCTCCGGTATCTGCATGAAACCTTCAAACTCTACAGATTAACTTTTTATAGGGAACATACGCTTCAACAGACCATCTAGGTGATGGCTTTAGTGTTCACTCGTGGACCTTCGATAGCTCAGCTGGTAGAGCTGTGGAGTGTACTTGAAATTGGAACAATCCTTAGGTCGCTAACTCAAAGGAGGATTGCTGTTGTGCTGACCTTTTGACGTTTGCCTGGTGTTTTCCCCCAAAAAAAGTATTTCCCTAAGTGGGAATCAGACCCAGGACGGAAACAGCGCTGAATCCTAACCACTAGACCACCACGAGAGGGCAAAACTTTTAGCAGTGAGGGCGCTAAACAGCATTCTTTACACTCGGCTCAGTTTCTCTATCATCAAATGTAACTACTGGCATTCTGAGGGGGTGTAGCTCAGTGGAAGAGCGCATTATTTGCATGTATGAGGACCTGGGTTCAATCTCTGGTATCTCCATGAAACCTTCAAACTCAGCAGATTGATTTGTGCTTGACCAACAGATTATCTTTCCCTGAGGGCACCAAATTCTTCACTTGTTGACCTTTGATTGGACAGTTGGTAGAGCGGCAGAGTGTATTTTAAATTGTAACAATCCTTAGGTCATTGGCTCAAAGGAGGATCACTTTTTCTGCTGTTGTGCTGACTTTTTGACATTTGCCTGGTGTTTTCCCCCAAAAAGTATTTCCCTAAGTGGGAATCGGACCCGGGACGGTGAGAGCGCCAAATCCTAACCACTAGACCACCACGAGAGGGCTAAAACCTTTAGCCGTGAGGGGGCTAAACAGCATTCTTTACCCTCGGCTCAGTTTTTCTCTATCATCAAATGCAACTACTGGCATTCTGAGGGGATGTAGCTCAGCGGAAGAGCGCATTCTTTGCATGTATGAGGACCCGGGTTCAATCTCCGGTATCTGCATGAAACCTTCAAACTCAGCAGATTAACTTTTTATAGGGAACATAAGCTTCAACAGACCATCTAGGTGATTGCTTTAGTGTTCACTCGTCGACCTTCGATAGCTCGGCTGGTAGAGCTGTGGAGTGTACTTGAAATTGGAACAATCCTTAGGTTGCTAACTCAAAGGAGGATTGCTGACTTTTTGACATTTGCCTGGTGTTTCCCCCCAAAAAGTATTTCCCTAAGTGGGAATCAGACCCAGGACGGTGACAGCGCTGAATCCTAACCACTAGACCACCACGAGTGGGCTAAAACCTTTAGCAGTGAGGGCGCCAAACAGCATTCTTTACACTCGGCTCAGTTTTTCTCTATCATCAAATGTAACTACTGGCATTCTGAGGGGATGTAGCTCAGCGGAGGAGCGCATTCTTTGCATTAATGAGTGTCGTGGCAAATGGTTTCTCAAAAATATGAAACTCTTACAAGAAACTTGTGAATTCAATAACACCTTTAATTAGCACAATCAAAGGTTGAGCAGTGACCCGGATCACAACTGACTCTGTATTCCAGAGCACAGCCTTTTATAGTATTCCTATAGGCACCCTCAAACATATGTTTTCCCTTATAGTGAGACGTGTGGTACGTGTGGTACGTGCAGTTTTTCAGCTAAGGCAACCCTTGACCTATGTTCCTACTTAAAGGGTGTGCTATGCATTCTGTTCAGAAATGAGAAAATGCAACATAATGGTATTAATGGTATTAAAATATCTACAACATACCCCCCTCTGAAACTTATAGAGTTTCACACAAAGAAAAGTCCAGTATAGATGAGAAGGGGAGCACCTCCTGAAACACAAAAGAGGAAACATCCTCCAACCAAATTTAACAAACAAAGCTCCACCTACTCACATATACAGGAAAGGACCAAACATCTCCAATCTTAATTATCCAGACAGGAGTAAAAGGTCCATGAAAACAGAGAAAGAGAGGACCAAACATCTCCAAACACATAAGACAGGAAAGGAGTAAAAGATCCACTCAATCCAAAGAAAAACATAAAAACAATCAACAAAATATCAGATACCTACAACAAAAGAACCAAACAGAAAATGTAAAAGCACTGAGCATGTAGTGTAAAGCCTTGCCTGAGGGTATCTCAGTAATGTAGAATATAGGGAGTACACAACAAATATAAGATATAATTTGAAATCAAAGAACATAAAGCTAAAAATAAAAAGGAAATGACAACATCCCAAAATAAAACACCCAAACACGATCCTCCCTCGCAGACACCTCTCTAACAGAAGTGAAATCAAACAAACCTGTTAAAGGATTAAGGAAATGGTCCGTAGACGCTCGTAACCGGAATACCCTATGTTACCTAACATGTTTCAAGTGAACTTATTCCAGAAGGCAAAACTAACTTGAATTGAAACAAAAACATAAAACCAAACCAAACAACAATAAAGAAACTAAAAGAAATATAAAAGAGAACCTACCTAAACACACACCATATCCTTACACAAAGGACAAAAACACCTGTGTGTCACATAGCACAAAACAAAAGAACTCCATAATGAAAATATCCATCCATAGAAGTCACAGAACACCATTTGCAAAAACCCACCCTAGGATATGGTACGTGTACGTGCATTATAACCTAGTTATCAGAAGAAGAATCTTTGTCAGAAAGAGGAAACCCTTCTGGACGAAAATCACGGCAAGCATAACCACCTCCCGGAGTTACCCCAAAAAGACAATTGGGATTCCCAAAGGGACAATCAAGCGGACCACCAAGCGCATTGCAAGGATCTTCA
>QNTS01010372.1:15970-32005 GCA_003317085.1 Hucho hucho
CAGTAACATCCCAGTAACATCCCAGTAACATCACATATACATCACATATACATCTCTGAAATCCAGAACCCAACTTATCCCAAATGACCACAACAAAAATGTTGTGTTTTTGTGTTGCTAAGAAACAAAACAACATTCCACCTAAATCCCAGACCCCTACAGTGGAGATATCCACAAACCACCTGTGGATAACTTCCCTTTATATGTATGTTCTCTCTATGAGAAATGTGCCCAGCGTTTCCAGTTCTTTCCCAGAGGAGGCCTCCATTCCCCATATAAGGTCAAATGGGTTGGAGCCAAAATAAGAATATACTATGATTAATATCTGGCACGACCAGGGCTTAGTCCCAAATGCACCTGATAAAGTGCACTATTTTGCTCAGGAGCCCTATCGGTCCTGTTCAACAGAACTACACTATTTCACTACTTTAAGGGATTGCGTGTCATTTTTTTGGACGAATTGTATGATATTTAGCCAAGACTACGGTCCTAGGTTCTACCCTGTACCCAATATTCTGAATTCAGACCATGGGACCTGAAATAGATTTTTAAATAGGTTTTTAAATAGATTTTTAAATAGATTTTTAAATAGGTTTTTAAATAGGTTTTTAAATAGATTTTTAAATAGGTTCTTAAATTGATTTTTAAATTGATTTTTAAATAGATTTTTAAATAGATTATTTTTGAAGAAATCCCTAAAGAGGGCATTGGACTGTTCTGAACAGTTCCATCACAGGGCCATTCAGGGCCAAATGCTGCTGCGAGCTCATCACATTTCATAGAAACGACGTTTTCTAAATCATTTTATGCTAGTAAACATATGCATAATTGTTGGTGAATTTTTGGTATGTTTTTTCATAAAAAAAAAAAGAAAAGTTAATATCATTAAATAATGATATAATATATAATATAAATCAGTACAATTTTACAGGATTACATCAGCATCCATATTTTATACCCTAACTCTATAAATGTGTTAGAATGTGAGTTCTGTGTGTATTTCCCTGAAGCAGATTCAAACCAACGATGATATCTGTGGAACAAGGTTCCTCCGAGAAGCTGTTAGATAGCCGGTAACCATGGCAGCGTCAAAACTTGTCAACAACCAAGGCATTTATAATACCTGGCCAAGTTTACGAGAGGCTTTTCAGAAAGCACTCATGATTAAAACGTGTTTTGCTGAACGTCCATGCCATTTCCAACGTTTCGCTAAAACGTCCATGCCATTTCCAACGTCTGTTGACTGAACCTCCACACCAGAAAAACACCCTCTCTAAATATCACTTGGTTTTGTTTTCATTAGTCAGGCGTGTGATCACAGATAGCTCAAGTCCTTCCAACTGCATCTCACACAAATATGTGATTTTGTCTCATTGGGCCCCGTTACACACACACAGACAGACACACAGACACACACAGACACACACACAGACACACACACACACACACACAGACACACACACACACACACACACACACAGACACACACACACAGACACACACACACAGACAGACACACACACACACACACACACACTCTACATAAAAAATAGGGCAATTGAAACCTGCTCCAGTTTACTGCAGCAGCCACCCAGCTTGCTTCCTGGCATGGGGCTATATGTATTGTGTGTGTGTGTGTGTGTAAATGGTTGGATGGCAGACAGAGATTGAAAGCACCGGGGTGACGCAGCTGGAGTTGTTTCCCAAATACTACCCTGTACCCTATGATCCCTGGTCAGAGACAGAGAGAGAAAGTGAGAGAGAGAGAGGCACACACAGAGAGAGAGAAAGTGAGAGAGAGAGACAGAGAGAGAGAGAGAGAGAGAAAAAGAGAGAGAGATACACAGAGACAGACACAGAGACATGGAGACTGACACAGAGACTGACACAGAGACAGACACAGAGACAGACACAGAGACAGACACAGAGACAGACACAGAGACAGACACAGAGACAGACACAGAGACAGACACAGAATATATTTAGTGTGAGAGAAGGAGAGGGATGTGGATAACAGAGAGTTGGGGGGGGGAGAGAGAGAGAGAGAGTAAGAGTAAGAGTAGAGTGAAAAAGCTATGAATAACAAAACACCCATTTCAACAGTATTTTCTCTCAGAGGTCCAGGCTAAATCTCTGCCAGTGATGTGTCTTGTCTTCAGACTGTGAGAGCAGAGAGTGGCTGGACTGGGCCTCTTGTTTATTGTAGCGTTCTCAGACGTGACATTTCCACTCGGCCATTCTCCCCCTCTCTAATGTATTACATTGAAACACTGTTTTTCCAGTGTTTCTCTAATGCATTGCATTAAAACACTCTGTCATTCCAGGACTTAATGTGGCATTTTCAAAAACAAAGCAGAACTTGGAATAGAAATTGTCAACTGGTAAATGATTCCACATAAAAGCTGAACCCTTGCATAAGGTAATTCAATGTAACCCCTTACCTTAACTGTGCGGGTAGAGTTGGGGGGTCGTAACCCCTTACCTTAACTGTGCGGGTAGAGTTGGGGGGTCGTAACCCCTTACCTTAACTGTGCGGGTAGAGTTGGGGGGTCGTAACCCCTTACCTTAACTGTGCGGGTAGAGTTGGGGGGTCGTAACCCCTTACCTTAACTGTGCGGGTAGAGTTGGCGGGTCGTATGCTGTGGACACCATTCTCTTTGAGGCCAGATCTGAAGATTTCAGCACAGTTTCTGAAGATCACTGGCTCCTCTTTGGGTGTAGTGGGTATATCTGGGTAGAGAGGGATAGCATTCAGGATAATGACTATGGGTTATCCTACTCCTGGACTAAAAACCATACTCAGTGGAAAATCCCAAAAAATGCTTTCATTACTTCCATGTAACAAGCACATTGGCAGTAGATCTCTCTCACCATTGCAGTGGGTGACCATGGCCAGCAGCTGCTGCACTGCGTCAGTCAGTATAGCCTGCTGTTTCTGCAGTAGTGTGCTGTTATGTGCGGAGGTCCCCAGCTCTCCCTGTAGCTGGGTGACCAGGCACCTCTGTCTCTCCAGCACGTCCTGCAGCTGCTGTTTCTCCCTCTGAAGACCCTGGAGCTCATTAACGTGCCTGGCCTCTAAAGCTGAGAACCTCTGCTCTAGCAAACTATGAGAGAGAGAGAGAAGAGAGAGAGAGAGAGAGGGAGAGGGGGGAGATAGAAGGAGAGAGAGCTTTAGAACCCATCGCCCTTCATGGTTGTGAGGTCTGGGGTCTGCTCACCAACCAAGAATTAACAAAAAACAGAGCAAACTAGAATGCCATTTGGCCCTAAACAGAGAGTACACAGTGGCAGAATACCTGACCACTGTGACTGACGAAAACGTACGGGAAGCTTTGACTATGTACAGACTCAGTGAGCATAGCCTTGCTATTGAAAAAGGCTGCCCAAGGCAGACCTGGCTCTCAAGAGAAGACAGGCTATGTGCACACTGCCCACAAAATGAGGTGGAAACTGAGCTGCACAGATCAATGGGTCAAAGACGTACAAGGTTTCAAAGTAGCCAAAAAAAATTTAACAGCAATTCCAATTCCCTAAAAGGCTTTTTTTATGTTCATTGGAGTTTCAAGAATAAAGCCAGTAAATAATTTTTATTGTGATTCATATGAATGTACCCTAGTAAAATGTCATTCACTATAACAGTTGTTTTTTTGTGAATACAATTTTATGCCCATTTTTCATAATCACAAGGTAATATATCCATGTTTAGACTGGCATAAATATACAGTGAGGGAAAAAAGTATTTGATCCCCTGCTGATTTTGTACGTTTGCCCACTGACAAAGAAATGATCAGTCTATAATTTTAATGGTAGGTTTATTTGAACAGTGAGAGACAGAATAACAACAAAAAAATCCATTCCATTAAATGTTATTAGTAGTCTATTAATAGTACACTATACAATGATAACACTTAATCAAAGTTTAAAAGTTAAATCAACCCCTTCTCCCTTTCTCTCGCAAACATGTTTTGTTACTCTTTCATTGCTAATGTTAATAAATATCACTTTACTATAATTTGAGCCTGCGGCAACACTTGTCTGTGCCGTGCAGCCCTCTCCTTATTAGACAACGGCAACTAAAATATAAAGATAACGCGCCTTGAAATACCTTAAAATGCCATAAAAAAAATAAAATGATCATATTCAGTATTCATGCAACAAGTACATATGAATTGCATAATTAAATGTTGTAAACTAGTGAAAACATGGGATAACAAAGCTACTGTCATTAAGCATTAACGGGTGACATCGTGGTATAACATTAAACTTTTGTTGTGCTGAAGGACAAAAGCGTGATACTGAAGGACGGATTTCGTACATAAACATATTTAACAGGCAGTTCCTTGGCCACCTATATCAAGTAATGACCTTGACCAATAAAGATTATCCTTACTTTTCATATTTAATATAGCTTTTTATAAAATAATAACATTAAAAGTATGTTTTCTGTGTTGTACTGAAGGATATGTGTTTTTGTTACAAAGGTTACTATAGGGTGAAACAGTGAAATCATCAAATATTTCAGAGAGATTTACTCACCTCATTACATTGATAGAGGGATGGTCTTCAATGGGTCTTCTTTGTGATGTCACACACCATCATGTGATATGCTTTAAAATTGCTTTTTACCTTTGTTATACTGAATGACATTGATGAAGCGCAAAAGTCCTGACAAAAGTTATTCAAGTTTTTTAAATATTTTTTAGATACAGTGTGTCACCGATTATTCTATATATTGTTACAAACACTAACACAATTATACCATGGGTGTTCATTTATATTTTTAGGATGAATTTCTACATTTTAAAAACATTTTTGTCATTAGTATTTTAACACGGACAGTTACACTGAAGGACATTTTGACACTTTAGAGCTCAATGACTCCCTTAATTTAATAGTTTGCAACACAAATATTTCTGAGTCAAAAGAAAGGTAAGAGTTGAGTGACATAATTATCTTTTTATGTTAAATGAATGGCCTTCGGACACCAAATTTACATGTCTCGTCTTTGACCCGTTACTCATAATCCAGGCCCTCTGTCCACCGATCAAAGTTGGGAGAATCAGTCACATACTGCCGATGCAGAACTGACAAGGAATCGCGACGACCTCAGCGACGACCTTCCTCAGTAGGCCAGATGATCGGAGCTCCGCTCTTTCTCTCCTCTTTTTTTTTTCTTTTTCTTTTTTTTTCTCCTCTCTTTTTTTTTTTTTTTCTCTCTTCTGCTCTTTTTTTTCTCTACGATCTGCTCCTGCTCCGCATCAGATGGCCCAGCTTTGTACACCCCACACCTAACAGGCATGAACGTAGGCTGGCTGGACCCATAGCACGAGACCGAATGGCAGTGTTATAAAAAAAGAGGCTCTTCAAAAAGCTACATCCCTGGTGGCGTGCCGGCCTTACGGGACATGTCGAAAAAACTCTCCAAGCCTGCATAACAGCCTCATAGAATGAAGTCAGCCCAGACAAATCACCCCCCTCTAGCTTTAAGAGGAAAATATGCTTGTCTAAGACCAAACAGCATCTCCTCATCAATGTGTTGGCTGTATCCACCCAGCTAGAACCGTCACTGTACAACAGTCTCTGGGCTGCTTGAAGCCAGAAAGCCATGATCCTAGAAGAAATGTCCACCAGACCTTGCCCACCCTCGTGCAGTGGCAGGTACAGGGCTGCAGATTTAATACAATGTTGTCCAGACCGAAAGAAATTGACAAGGGTCCTCTGAAGCTCTTGTATCAGAACCCCCGGTGGCTGTAAAATCATTAGTTTGTGCCACAGGGTAGAGGCGGCTAGGTTATTGACTACCAGCACCCTTCCCCTATGAGACAGCTGGGGTAGCACCCATTTCCACCTTGACAAGCTGGCACACACCTTCTCCACTGAACCCTCCCAGTTATTGTTCTGATAGACATCGGAGCCTAGAAAAAAAAACAAAGTCTTCATCCCATCTCTGCCCCACTGAAGCCCCCTGGTAACCGTGGAGCGGACCCCGTCTGAAGCTGACCAGCTCACAGCGATTCGCTCTTTTCCCAATTGATTCTAGCTGAGGAGACCCCCTCATACAACTTTAGAGCATTTGAGAGAACCTTAACATCTTCACTCACATTAGACAGTTTACAAATGTCTAAAACATCTCTTATTAGAAACAAGTTCACACACCACTTCATAAAAATCCCAACAGACCCCCAACAGTGCTTATAGAACTCAGATGGTAAACCATCGATGCCAGGGACTCGGCTTGATGAGAGCTGCATAACTGCAATGAACAGCTCCTGCAGAGTAATGTCAGAGTCCAAAGCAGCTCTCTGCTCAGGGTCCAATTGAGGAAGTCCATGTAGCAACTGTTCAGCACACAGAGAATCATAATCCTCCACCTTATAGAAGGCATGTTGACGCATTTCCCTGTCATCCGTGGTCAGGGAGATGAAGATAGACCATCTGTTTGTGTTGCAATGTCGACTGCTCTAGTGGTTAAAAGAAATATAAACGCTAGGAGCCTCAATATCCTTGAGGGTAGCAAAGCCTAATCAAGGTTTCAGTCTTTCATGTAGAAACGACCTCAGTTCATGTTCAAACGTTGTTTGTTGCTACTTGGCTATCTGCCAAACTACTTGGCTATCTGCCAAAACAAATTTTTCTGTTTTTACTTTAAATATATTTACAAATATCTTAGTTTTTTCCTCGCTCTACTTTTTTTCATTCAAGGCTTTATCTGGACATGGTTCTCCAGGACCTCCATCAGCCGAAGTTTAGTAGTAACATTAAAACTACTTAGGGAGTAGTGAAATGTGAGGCGCCAAATTCAAAATCCCAAAGTTGAATTAGTAAACATTCATCAATATACAAGTGTTGCATAGTCATCAAAAGCTCTGATTCAGATTTCAAAAAGGCTTTAATGGCGAAAGCACTACATTTGATTGTTTGAGGATAGCCCCTCTCATATTTTATGCATTAGCATAAATCCATAACCAACACAGGTCTCACAAAATGCATAAAATCGCTAATATAAAATCCCTTACCTACCGAAGAACTTCTGCTGAGGGCTTCCCAAGTGTCCAACGAAGACATCCAATGGTTCTTTTGTTAGAAAAAGTCATTTATTATATCCATAAATCTCTGTTTGGTTGGCGCGTTATGATCATAAAATCCACCATTGAGTCGCCCATTGAACCGTGAAGAGAACACGTTCAAATTATACTTATATACTTTCTACAAACAAATCCAACAAATCATGTTTAATGTATCCTTAGGTATCCTTTTGGGTATATTTGCTGTGATATTTCAACCGGACGATAACGTGAACGATAGGAAAGAAAAATAAAGTGGTGCGCGTTCACAATCTCGCGCGCGTCAAACCTTGTTTACAAAAGTGGTCCCCTGACAATTTCCTGTTCCTATCTGTTTTGCTTACTCCTAGAATTCCCAGTCTTTTTATAGAGACAGTTGACATCTAGTGGAAGCCATAGGTACTGCAGTCTCAGTCCTGGTTAAAATAAAAATTAATAGGCACAATGGAGAAGATGGTCATTTACAAAAAAATCTGCAAATCCGGATGGATTTTCCTCGGGTTTTCGCCTGCTATATCAGTTCTGTTATACTCACATACATTATTTTAACACTCTTAGAAACTTCAGAGTGTTTCCTATCCGATAGTACTAATTATGTGCATATCCTATTTTCTGGGCCTGAGTGGCAGGCATTTTACTTTGGGCACGCCAGACTCTCCAAAACCGTCACCTATGCAGCCGCTCCCTAAGAAGTTAACACTATGCCATCTAATTGCAGTGGCTCATAATATACTCATAATATACAGGAGATATATCGCCTTATGGTGAGGATAGCCCTGAGGCAAGCCCAGCTTCAGAAGCAATCGTTAGGCAAGGGTAATTTAAGTGTAGGAAAGGATCAAACAGCATCTGTGCCACCAGTAAGTACAGATAGTAGTATAAATCCCATCGCACAGTCCCCACAGCCGGACAATTTCTCATGGCTTCTGGAAAGACATGCTGTCAGCATGCTCAACCGGTGTCTCTCTTTACCCGCTATATTAGACTTAAAAATAATCATCCAGCGATCACACATTGTTTACCAGGAGGCAGGGCTACCGACATTAAGGCTAATCTGAAGATGGTGCTGGCTAAGGCTAAAACTGGCGAGTGTAGAGAGTATAGGGATATTGTTATCCACGTCGGCACCAACGGTGTTAGGATGAAACAGTCAGAGGTCACCAAGCACAACATAGCTTCAGCGTGTAAATCAGCTAGAAAGATGTGTCGGCATCGAGTAATTGTCTCTGGTCCCCTCCCAGTTAGGGGGAGTGATGAGCTCTACAGCAGAGTCTCACAACTCAATCGCTGGTTGAAAACTGTTTTCTGCCCCTCCCAAAATATATAATTTGTAGATAATTGGCCCTCTTTCTGGGACTCACTCACAAACAGGACCAAGCCTGGCCTGCTGAGGAGTGACGGACTCCATCCTAGCTGGAGGGGTGCTCTCATCTATCTACGAATATAGACAGGGCTCTAACTCCTCTAGCTCCACAATGAGATAGGGTGCAGGCCAGGCAGCAGGCTGTTAGCCAGCTTAGTAGAGTCTTCCACTAGCACAGTCAGTGTAGTCAGCTCAGCTATCCCCATTGAGACTGTGTCTGTGCCTCGATCTAGGTTGGGTAAAACTAAACATGGCGGTGTTCACCTTCGCAATCTCACTGGAATAAAGACGTCCTTCATTCCTGTCATTATTGAAAGAGATTGTGATATCTCAAAATAGGGCTACTTAATGTTAGATCCCTCACTTCCAAGGCAGTTATAGTCAATTAACTAATCACTGATCATAATCTTGATGTGATTGGCCTGACTGAAACTTGGCTCAAGCCTGATGAATTTACTTTGTTAAATGAGGCCTCTCCTCCTGGTTACACTAGTGACCATATCCCCCGAGCATCCCGCAAAGGCGGAGGTGTTGCTAACATTTATGATAGAAAATTTCAATTTACAAAAAAATAAAAAAATAAATGACTGCATTTTCATCTTTTGAGCTTCAAGTCATAAAATCTATGCAGCCTACTCAATCACTTTTTAAAGCTACTGTTTACAGGCCTCCTGTGCCATTTACAGCGTTCCTCACTGAGTTCCCTGAATTCCTATTGGACCTTGTAGTCATGTCAGACAATATTCTAAATTGTTGGTGACTTTAATATTCACATGGAAAAGTCCACAGACCCACTCCCAAAGGCTTTCGGAGCCATTATTGACTGTGTGGGCTTTGTCCAACATGTCTCCAGACCTGCTCATTGCCACAGGCATACCCTATATCTAGTTTTGTCCTGTGGAATAAATATTGTGGATCTAAATGTTTTTAATCATAATCCTGGACTATCGGACCACCATTTTATTATGTTTGAAATCGTAACAAATAATCTGCTCAGACCACAACCAAGGATCATCAAAAGCTGTGCTATAAATTCTCGGACAACACAAAGATTCCTAGATGCCCTTCCAGACTCCCTCCACTTACCCAAGGACGTTTGAGTACAACAATCGGTTAACCACCCAACTTAATTTAACCTTGCGTAATACCCTAGATGCAGTTGTAACCCTAAAAACAAACATTTGTCACAAAAAATGTGCTTCCTGGTGAACAGAAAATACCCAAGCCCTGAAGCAAGCTTACAGAAAATTGGAAATGGCGCTCCACAAACTGGAAGTCTTCCGACTATCTTGGAAAGACAGTACCGTGCAATATCGAACAGCCCTCACTGCTGCTCGATCATCCTATTTTTTCAACCTAATTGAGGAGAAAAAGTTAAATCCCCAAAGTATTTTTAAAAAGCTTTCATTTTCACGTTATTACAACAAGTGTAGACAACTTCAAATCAAAATCACATCAAACTTTATTTGTCACATGCGCCGAATACAACAAGTGTAGACCTTACCATGAAATTATTACTTACAAGCCCTTAACCAACAGTGCAGTTCAAGAAGAGTTAAGAAAATATTTACCAAATAAACAAAGTAAAAAATAATACAAAGTAACACAATAAGAATAACAATAATGAGGCTTTATACATGGGTACCGGTACCAAGTCAATTTGCGGGGGTACAGGTTAGTTGAGGTTATTTGTACATGTAGGTAGGGGTGAAGTGACAATGCATAGATAATAAACAGCGAGTAGCAGCAGTGTACAAAACAAATGGGGGGGGGGGGGGGGGGGGGGTGTCAATGTAAATAGTCCGGTTTGATTAATTGTTCAGCAGTCTTATGGCTGTTAAGGAGCCTTTTGGTCCTAGATTTGGCGTTCCGGTACCGCTTGCCATGCGGTAGCAGAGAAAACAGTCTATAACTAGGATGACTCGAGTCTCTGACAATTTTATTGGCCTTCCTCTGAAACCGCCTTTAATATAGGTCCTGGATGGCAGGAGGCTTGGCCCCAGTGATGTTCTGGGCCATTCGCACTACCCTCTGTAGCGCCTTACGGTCAGATGTTGAGCAGTTGCCATACCAGGTGGTGATGCAACCGGTCAGGATGCTCTCAATGGTGCAGCTGTCAAACTTTTTGAGGATCTGGGGACCCATAACAAATCTTTTCAGTCTCCTGAGGTGTTGTCATGCCCACTTCACGACCGTCTTGGTGTGTTTGGACCATGATAGTTCGTTGGACACCAAGAAACTCTCGAACCGCTCCACTACAGCCCCATCAATGTTAATGGGGGCCTGTTCGGCCCGCCTTTTCCTAGTCCACGATCAGCTCCTTTGTCTTGCTCACATTGAGGGAGAGGTTGTTGTCCTGGCACCACACTGCCAGGTCTCTGACCTCCTCCTCTGGCCGTCTCATCGTCGTCGGAGTTCAGGCCTACCACTGTTATGTCGTCCACAAACTTAAGATCGGATCCCGCTAGCGGGATCAAATTCGACAACATCAGGTGAAATGGCTGAGCGCCAAATTCAAGTAAATAAATAGTCACGAAAACACAAGTGTCTTACATCATTCAAAAGCTTAGAATCTTGGTAATCGATTTTCGATTGTCGGATTTACAATAGGCTTCATGGCGAAAGCATAGCATTTGATTGTCTGAGGACAGCGCTCCACTTCCAACATATTATTCAAACAGGCACAGGCGTCACAAAATTAAAAATTGCAATAAAATAAATCACTTACCTTTTGAAGAATGCTCGTTTTGTTCGCAATCCCAAGGGTCCCAGCTACACAAAGAATGCTCGTTTTGTTCGATAAAGTCCTTCTTTATATCCCAAAAAGTAAGTTTAGTTGGCGCCATCGATTTCAGTAATCCACTCGTTCAACATGCAGACGAAGGAATCCAAAAAGTTACCGGTAAAGTTAGTCCAAATCAGTCAAACAACGTTTCAAATTAATCCTCAGGTACTCTAATATCTACATAAATTATAATATTTAAGACGGAGAATAGTATGTTCAATAGGGAAGATAAATAACGAAGAGCGCGCACCTCATTCACGTGCGCCAAAACACTACTGTCCTAATGAGGCACACTTTGGATAAACTACAATTTCTTGCTCGTTTTTCAAAAAAACAAGCCTGAAATTCAAAAATGATTCAAAAAAATGTATCCATGCTTTTGTCACTTCTAGGTTAGACTACTGCAAAGCTCTACTGTCCGGCTACCAGGATAAAGCACTAAATAAACTTCATTTAGTGCTAAACACGGCTACTAGAATCTTGATTAGAACCCCAAAATTTGATCATATTACTCCAGTGCTAGCCTCTCTACACTGGCTTCCTGTTAAGGCAAGGGCTGATTTAAAGGTTTTACTGCTAACCTACAAGCATTACATGGGCTTGCTCCTACTTAGATGTACGATTTGGTCCTGCAGAACATACCTAAACATACGCTATGGTCACAAGACGCAGGCTTCATTGTCCCAATAATTTCTAAGCAAACAGCCTGAGGCAGGGCTTTCTCCTACAGAGCTCAATTATTAAGGAATGATCTGCCTATCCATGTGAGACGCAGACTCGGTCTCGACCTTGAAGTCTTTATTGAAGACTTATCTCTTCAGTAGGTCCTATGATTGAGTATAGTCTGGACCAGAGGTGCGAAGAAGAACAACAAGGCACTGCCCTTGCTGTCTCTGCCTGGCCGGCTGCCCTTTCTCCACTGGGATTCTCTGCTTCTGACCCTATTACGGGGGCTGAGTCACTGGCTTACTAGTGCTCTTCCATCCCGTCCCTACAAGGGGTGTTTCACTTGAGTGGGTTGAGTCGCAGGCGTGATCTTCCTGTCCGTTTTTTTGCCACCTCTGGGTCATGCAGTGGAGGAGATCTTCGTGGGCTATACTTAGCCTTGTCTCATGGTATTAAGTTGGTGGTCTGTTGATATCCATCCAGTGGTGTGGGGGCTGTGCTTTGGGTGGGGTTACACCCCTGTCTCAGTCTCCAGTATCTATGCTGCAAGTCTGTGCCGGGAGGCTAGGGTCAGTCTGTTATATCTGGTGTATTACTCCTGTCTTATCTGGTGTCCTGTTTGAAATTAAGTATGCTCCCTCTAATTCCCTCTCTCCCTCACCTCCCGGAGGACCTGAGCCCTAGGATCATGCCTCAGGACTACCTGGCCTGATGACTCCTGGCTGTCCCCAGTCCACCTGGTCGTACTGCTGCTCCAGTTTCAGCTGTTCTGCCTGCGGCTAGGAAACCCTGACCTGTTCACCAGATGTGCTACCTTGCACCTGCTGTCTCAACCTCTGAATGCTCGGATATGAAAAGCCAACTGACATTTACTCCTGAGGTACTGACCTGTTGCTCTACAGCCATTCTGATTCTCGTGATTCCTTCTGGTCATCTATGAATGTTTGAACATCTTGAAGAACAATCTGGCCTTAAATGGCCATGTACTCTTATCTACACCCGGCACAGCCAGAAGAGGACTGGCCAGAAAGCAACCAGTAACCAAAATCTCCAAACACTCTTAGATAACTTTCTGGATAGCACACCCACTCATAGTAAATAAGGCATCACTCTAGCAGTAAAAAACATCAACAATATATTCAGGCAAACAGCAAAACAAGCACAAATTAAATAACAATAAAGACCACAGATGACAACTGGTTTGATGCAGATTATAAAAAATTATAAGGAAAAAAACACTATCAAACCAAAAGCACAGAGACCCAAATAATGGTTAATTATGCCTTCATTACTGTGAGACTTTAAAACTCTATAAACGTAACACTCAGAAAATCACAGTACAACAGCAAGCAGCTGAACACAAACAACTTCTGGCAAAACTGGAAAAAACGAAAAAAAAAAAAATGTAACGATGAATTTGCGATACAAAATGGTGACATGTGGACAACCCATTGTAAAACACTCTACAACACCGTTGAAATTGATGCAAACGCAGAACAATGCCAAATTCATGATAAATCCATTGCTGTCATGACTTCCGCCAAAGTCGGTCCCTCTCCTTGTTCGGGCGGCGTTCGACGGTCGACGTCACCGGTCTTCTAGCCGCCACCGATCCATCTTTCATTTTCCGTTGGTTGTCTTCCTTTTTTACCCCCTCTCATATCATTACCAAGCCCTGCAATACCAAGAGCGGAGAAAATATTTCCCTCATCCAGCTGGTCCTGGGGCTGAGTTCACAAACCTGTTCTACTGACACACTGAAGCCTCAGGACCAGAACATCCATTCAATCAGAATTAACTAAATTACTACACCGGCAAAACAAAATGACTTGGGAAACACAAGCACAAAGAAAAATGCTGTGCTATCTGGCCCTAAATCGACAGTACACCGTGGCAAACTATTTGACCATGGTTACTGATCAAAACCTTAGAAAAACCTTGACAAAGTACAGGCTCAGTGAGCACAGCCTTGCCATTGAGAAGGGTAGACACAGGAAAACCTGGCTCCCTGTAGAGGAAAGGCTGTGCAACCACTGCACCACAGCAGAACCTGAGACAGAGCTGCATTTCCTGACAAAATGTCAAAAATACAACACAATTAGAGAATGTCATTTCCCCAAATTTGAAACCCTTATTGAAACCCTAATTTCCCCAAATTTGAAACCCTCTCTGATGAGGATAGGCTACCCGTCCTGTTGGGATCACATCACATACACCAAAGAAACACCTGTACAGCAGATGGAGCCCAAACAAACACCTGGACAGCAGATGGAGATGGACAGCAGATGGAGATGGACAGCAGATGGAGATGGACAGCAGATGGAGATGGACAGCAGATGGACATGGACAGCAGATGGAGATGGACAGCAGATGGAGATGGACAGCAGATGGAGATGGACAGCAGACGGAGATGGACAGCAGACGGAGATGGACAGCAGACGGAGATGGACAGCAGACGGAGATGGACAGCAGACGGAGATGGACAGCAGATGGAGATGGACAGCAGATAGAGCCCCAATACGTAGCCTCTCAATCACTACCCTGAGGCAACCATGACAGTGCTGTGTGTGTGTGTGTGTGTGTGAGTCCCTTATGTTATTAATTGAATCATAAACAAACATTACAATAATTCACTGTGGTAATTAAATCATTCTTCCTCTGGTGTTCTCTGCTTTGGGCATCGCATAAAGAGTGAAAAAAATGTAAGGTAGAAATCACTACATAAAAGTCAATACCGTTATCCAAACAATAATTACATCCCTAGAGCAGTAAAATAATACGCCTGTATACACACTGTGTGTTTGTGTTCATATGTGTATTACCCAACCCCTCCAAATGAAGCCTGTAAATCCCCCAGGCTGATGTTTACAGCTCTGACTAACGACTCAGCAGAAACAACCCTGAGTTCTGACTGATACAAGCTGCATCTGACTCAGCCACACAGAGTGATACAAGCTACGTTCTTTTTATTTTACCTTTATTTAACTAGGCAAGTCAGTTAAGAACACCGGGGTTAACTGCCTTGTTCAAGGGGCAGAACGACAGATTTTTACCTTGTCAGCTCGGGGATTCGATCTTGCAACCTTTCGGTTACTAGTCCAACGCTCTAACCACTAGGCTATCAGCTGCCCGTCTGACTCAGCTCTGCACCCGCTCTCAGACACCTTGTCCGAGTCCCAAATGGCACCCTATTCCCTATATAGCCCATTGGGCCACGGTCAAAAGTAGTGCACTGTATAGGGAATAGGGTGCCATTACCTCCATCTCACTGCTGTGTTTGTGCCCTTGGACAAACCTGGAGCTCAACTGGAATTGATTTTAATGGCACTTTTCATAATGTTGTTTATCATAATGACTTATTGGTGACAGAACACTTGGTAATGCTTCACATCCATTCTTCTTCTCCCAGGGTTCCCCAACAAAGCCATACTAATAGCATCGTATAAATAGTGTCACGACTAAATCCATTGGTGCCCTAGTTGCTATTTTCTCTTAAGCTTCAACCCACAGGAAATAAAGGAAGTAGCCAATCTCAGGGAAGACTTTCTAACCCCAAGGACACTGCAGTAAATTAAAATGTTTTGCATTGCAATTCCTAGGAAAAAACTTTCTGTTTTTCAGGGATGGGGGGGGGAGGGGGGGGGTAACGAGTAGGAGTTCACAGCAAGGACGCATGGCCCCCATGCATACGAGGTAGCCCCATAGATCCTAGTATGTCATTCTATCAGTAGCTACTCCCCTCACAAGCAGACCGTCTACGTCTGTTCCTCTACAGCTTCTGAAACTGTCCTGTGTTGTATCTGTTTGCCCTTCTGAAGATGTACTTTGTTTGTTTTACAGTTATCGTGGCCATGTCCACATGAAGCTTGTGTGTGTGTGTGTGTGTGTGTGTATGTATAGTCAAGAGGTCCAGCAAGGCCAGATGTGGGGCAGCTGTCATGACCAGATCACTCTGTTATTCTACCACACCTGGACTACAGCTGTCAAGACCAGATCACTCTGTTATTCTACCACACCTGGACTACAGCTGTCATGACCAGATCACTCTGTTATTCTACCACACCTGGACTACAGCTGTCAAGACCAGATCACTCTGTTATTCTACCACACCTGGACTACAGCTGTCATGACCAGATCACTCTGTTATTCTACCACAC
>QNTS01010373.1:3570-16337 GCA_003317085.1 Hucho hucho
ACTGAAAACAGACAGTAGTGATGAATAGGCTAGCCTGACTGAAAACAGACAGTAGTGATGAATAGGCTAGCCTGACTGAAAACAGACAGTAGTGATGAATAGGCTAGCCTGACTGAAAACAGACAGTAGTGATGAATAGGCTAGCCTGACTGAAAACAGACAGTAGTGATGAATAGGCTAGCCTGACTGAAAACAGACAGTAGTGATGAATAGGCTAGCCCAGGCCGGGGCAATTCCAGTCCTCTGGGGCCTGATTGGTGTCACACTTTCCCCCCCTATCCCTAGCAAACACAGCTGATTTAAACTAACTGCATTCTGAACTGAATATCATGATTAGGTGATTATTGGAGTCAGGTGTGTTAGCTGGGACTGGGGCAAAACTGTGACACCAATCAGGCCCCGAGGACTGGAGTTGCCCAGGCCTGGGCTAGCCTGACTGAAAACAAACAGTAGTGCTCATGAAAGACCATCAGCACTATGAATAAGCTAGCCTGACTGCCAGTCTGTTTCTGTGCTCTTGTCAAATCGCACTCCATAAGGAGTTGGCAAGATTGGGGAAACAGACTGGCAGTCAGGCTATGAATAGGCTACACAGAACAGTAGAGTTTATTGTAGCTCAATATCGACTGACTCAACACCTGAACTTACCAGAGTTTACATCATCGCTATCTTCTTCATCAGCCTCCTCCTCGTCATTACCATCATCCTCTTTGACAGCCACGTTGAGTTCCAGTGTTTGACTGCAGTCCTCCAGCTTCCCCGACGCCATCTCTGGACCCCGCAGGGAGCTTCTCTGGGCTGGATCACTACAATCCGGGGATTCCGGCTCAGACATGGTGCCACAGTCTTAAATATGAAGGGGACATTGGAGATATGTGATCGATCTGATCAGAAAACATACGGACGTCTAGCTATCTAACATCGTTCTTGTATCAGATATGAGTCTAGCTAGCTAGTTCACTGCTTGCAGAACATTGGAGAAAACAAAAAACTACGGTCACTGATCTAGTTAAGGTTAGCTAGTTACTGAGACGGGAATAGCCCTCACATTTTGTAGCTTATACATGGTCTGTGGCTACAGGCTAGGTGGATGACATGAAAAGAGCCAGAGAGGCGCAACCCAGCTAGCTCGACTTGATGCTTCCCCTGGCTGCTAGTCGTTCTACACAGCGGCTAGCATTCGCTACCGTTGCCGATACGTCTGGTAGTAGCTTAAACACTGAGAGAGCATGTTGGGTACACATTTCAACATTATAAAGATTACCTGGGATAGGTTTATTTTCAATTTTTTGACATGGAGGAGGGTCGGGGAATCCAACTGTAAACTTCCGCCTGTATGAGGGGGAAACGGTTTGTTCAAGAGCATCACGTATGCGCAGTCATTGCGCTTCTCTCTCTGGATAGTTTTTTTATTGTTATTTATTTATTTGTATGTCACCTTTTATTTAACTAGGCAAATCAGTTAAGAACAAATTATTGTTTACAATGACGGCCTAATAGTCGGTAAAGCAGTATACTATTCGGCGTACAGTAATATTGGTGAAAATAGGAGATACATTTAACAGACGCTCTTGTCTAGAGCGATTCACAGGCGCAATTAGGCAGGACTTCTCAATGACTTTTTATTTCAATCTAACACATTTCTAGAAAATGAATGTGTCTAAACTACTTGGTAAGCTCTCAACATTTTTTACATTTCTTTATTTTGAAGGATAATTGTACGGCTGCATCTTGGACAACCAAAATAATCCCCAAATTGCCACTAAGATAGTTATTAATTCATTTATTTTAGCATTTATACACTCCATATGTTAAAAGTCTCTGGGGTGGTTCCCCAGACACAGATCAAGCCTAGTGCTGAACTAAAAAGAACTTTCACTATAAATTCTCCAGAATGCTTTTTAGACAAGGGACTAGGCTTAATCTGCGTGTGTGAAACCGCCCCTCAGAGAACCACAAACAAACAACAACACATCACACAGTTAGCATTTATTGTCATTACATATACTGACATGTTCATGTCATATCAAATCATATGTATTTTATAAAGCCCTTTTTACATCAGCAGTTGTCACAAAGTGCTCTCCAGATACCCTGCCTAAAACCCCAGAGAGCAAGCAATGCAGAGGCAGAAGCACAGGGGCTAGGAAAAGCTCCCTAGAAAGGCAGAAACCTAGAGAGGAACCAGGCTCTGATGGGTGGCCAGTCCTCTTCTGGCTGTGTCGGGCAGAGAGGAAGCAGGCTCTGATGGGTGGCAAGTCCTCTTCTGGCTGTGTTGGGTAGAGAGGAACCAGGCTCCAAGGTGTGGCCAGACCTCTTCTGGCTGTGCCGGGCAGAGATTTAAGTGTCCATGTGACCATTAAGGCCAGATCGTTATTCAAGACGTTCAAATGTTCATAGATGACCAGCAGGGTCAAATAATAACCATGAAGGCTACAAGGGAACGGGGGATACCTAGTCAGTTGTACAACTGAATGCCTTCAACTGAAATGTGTCTTCTGCATTTAACACAACCCCTCTGAATCAGAGAGGTACCGGGGGGCTGCCTTAATCGACATCCACGTCTTCTGCGCCCGGGGAACAGTGGGTTAACTGCCTTGCTCAGGGGCAGAACAACATATTTTTACCTTGTCAGTTCAGGGATTTGATTCGATTCGAGGCCCAGCGACGCTAGTGTTAATGAGAGCAGCAGAGAAACCACCAGCAATCCTTTGGCCATTGAAACCTGGATTTCTTTCTCAATTCATCAGTCCTCGAGTCCTTGCATTCTCTCTCCTCAGCTTCTTCTCAAAACTCATTGGAGGAGAAGGTCTGAGGGGAGGGACTTTAGATATTCTCCTCCCATACAGTTGAGGAGGCGAGGAGAGAGAATGAGAAGTAATCGAGGAAAGATGAATTGAGAAAGTCTAGGCCTCAGTGACTAAAGTACTGGCCACTGGTCTCATTGAGGACATGCGTTTTCCAAAATAAAAGTCCTCCAGACAAATTGTAAGATTTTCCTATGTCATGTCCAAGGAGGCTGTCATCTCACTTGTGTGATGCTCCTGGTGTTTTTTCAGCAATTTGGGTACATGGAACCCTTTCCCACACAGGCTACAGACATACGGCTTCTCCCCTGTATGGAGCCTCATGTGCACCTTCAGACTCCCCGGCGTGGTGAACCCCTTATCACAGACAGTACAAGGGTACGGCCTCTCTTTTGTGTGCGTGATCTGGTGCACTCTCAGGTTCCCAGACTGGGCGAAACGGGTCCCGCATATAGCGCAGACGTACGGTTTCTCTCCAGTGTGTGTTCTCTGGTGGCTTTGAAGGTCACCAGCCCGTACGAACGTTCGGCCGCAGTACGAGCAGCAGAACCTCTTCTCAAGGTTCTTCAAGTGCGTCCTTGCGTGCGTCTGCAGCTTCTCTACATCCGTGAAGCTCTTACCGCAGTCGCAGATGTGGTAGAGGACCTCTTCCATGTGTAACTTCTTGAGTTTGTGTTTTTTCAGGCACTGGGATCTGGCGAAGCGTTGTCCGCAGATGGAGCACTGATGCGGTTTCTCCTTGGTGTGGGTCAGTAGGTGGGTGTTGAGGTTCCCTCTGATCGTGAAGCCCTTCCCACAGTAGGAGCAGTGGTGGAGGTTCTCTCCTGTGTGGATCAGACGATGAACCTTGAGGGTTCTGAAGTGGGAGAACATCTTTCCACAGTCATCACAGTGGTATGGTTTCTCATTACGGTGGGTCTGTCTGTGCTTCCTATACTCCAACAGGTGGGCGAAACTCTCTGGGCACTTGGAGCAGTGGTATGGTTTCTCTCCTGTATGGACGCGTTGGTGGATCTTGAGGTGCCGTAGCAAGGTGAAGGTCTTCCCACACGGATGGCAGAGGTGCTTGGTTTTCTCTCCGGTGTGGATGGTCATGTGTCTCCTCAGGTCGTCGGGTCGTAAGAAACACTTCCCGCAGACAGAGCACTGGTGTGGTTTCTCTCCGCTGTGAATCAGCGCGTGTCTGTTCAGCCTCGTCTTTGTGAGGAACCTCTTGCCACACTCGGAGCAGCGGTGCAGCTTCTCAGAGCTGTCCGTGTCAGAGCTGGCACCCTCTCCTGTTTCAATGACAACATTATAGGGGTTAGATATGCTGCGAGAACAGAGAGGAGAGAACAGCATCACTTGCATGCTTAACAGTATACTGTACATACAGTAAAATACTGTAGCGACCTTAACCCAACACCTAGCAACCTCGTCAAGAGGTTCAGATCACTGTTGGCCAGGGATACACCCTAAATTAGCTACAATACTATGTACCTGTACCCAGAGATCCTACTCAACTACTAGTGTGTTGGAAACCCTCAAAGTTCCATAATGGTCTGAAAATGGCAGCCATCTTGGTCAGGGAGAAATCCAACCCAGTCTAATTGGAATGAACGGCAGTAGGTGATGCATTTCCTGCTTTTACTGACGCAGGAAAATAAAAGGCATGTGATGTATCACAAATTGTGTAATATAATTAGTCAACTTAAAATATTGGTCATATAATTACAAATACAGTTTATACAGGTTTTATACACATGTTCCATATAATTAGCCTCTAAAATATATGTAAACAGACCATAATGTCTCAATGTGTGTTCTCTTGGAAAGCAGTGAGTGTTATTATATGATACAATATCAGTACTTGCATTTACAACTTGTCGTATCAACAACTGCTTTCAGCCAGTGTTTGGCTGTGGATTGACTGCATTGCTTGAATGGAATGTTGGCAGTTATTTTTTTTAACTGTCTGGATAGCTAGCTAACAAACATACAGAGGAGATCATTTTCAAATTCATTGTTTTACACAATAGTGTACATGTACCATAGTCCATAAAATAGTTTACCATCAGGCTATGGGTGTTTCTCTCACCTTTGTGAACCACCTGGTGTCGTCTCAGGTCATAGGATCGCAGGAAGGCCTTCCCGCAAATGGAACACTGGTGGGGTTTCTCTCCGCTGTGGGTCATCATGTGTATCTTCAAGCTGCTGGCTGCAGTGAACCTCTTGCCGCACTGGGAGCAGAGGTACGGTCTCTCCGGGTCAGGGTCCCCTAGGCTGTCTGGGTCAGAGCTGGCAACCTCTCCTGTTTCAATGACAACATTACAGGGGTTAAACACTTGTTTTCTATTTTATATGCTATACATCGGTATCTAAAAATGTAGAAAGGGAAGTTGACTTCTCCTAAATCTATATTCTGATCGGAGTTGGTCCTACCCACACCTTCCTCCTCCTCTTAGATGTATGTTCGGATCAGTGATTACTGGGATATTTTAGTTCTCACAAAGAATTGGCTAAATGGCTCGATCACGGATAAAGACAGTGACATTGCCGATTACAACATCTTCCGGTGTGGAAGACTGAAAAAAGGGTGAGGGGGGGGGGGGTCTATATGTGAAATCAACTCGTGGCATCATGTTCTCTAAATATCACTATCCCCCCAAAAAAATTTAGCTTTTGATTATAGATGTGGCCATAAGCCACAGATAGTCCTGAATAAATTGTGAATAATGATGAGAGAGAATGTTAGACGCACAAATATCATACCCCCAAGACATGCTAACCTCTCACCATTATAATAACAGGGGATGTTCGCATTTTATATCATACCCCCAAGACATGCTAACCTCTCACCATAACAATAACAGGGGAGGTTAGCATCATATATCATACCCCCAAGACATGCTAACCTCTCACTATTATAATAACAGGGGATGTTCTCATTATATATCATACCCCCAAGACATGCTAACCTCTCACCATTACAATAACAGGGGAGGTTAGCATTATATATCATACCCCTAAGACATGCTAACCTCTCACCATTACAATAACAGGGGAGGTTAGCATTTTGGGGGGGTATGATATGTACAGTACATTCGGAAAGTATTCAGACCCCTCAACCTTTTCCACATTTTGTTACGTTACAGCCTTATTCCATAAAATTGATTAAATATATTTTTTCCTTCCATCATCAATCTACACACAATACCCCATAATGACATCACAATACCCCATAATGACATAACAATACCCCATAATGACAAAGCAAAAACAGGTTTTTAGAAATTTTCGCAAATGTATTAAAAATAAAAAACGGAAATATCCCAATTACATAAGTATTCAGAACCTTTCCTCAGTACTTTGTTGAAGCACCTTTGGCAGCGATTACAGACTCCATTTTTTTTTATGTTACCAGGTAAGTTGACTGAGAACATTCTCATTTACAGCAACGACCTGGGGAATAGTTACAGGCGAGAGGAGGGGGATGAATGAGCCAATTGTAAGCTGGGGACGATTAGGTGACCGTGATGATATGAGGGACAGCTTGGGAATTTAGCCAAGACACCGGGGTTAACACCCCTGCTCTTACGATAAGTGCCATGGGATCTTTAGTGACCACAGAGAGTCAGGACACCCGTTTAACGTCCAATTCGAAAGACGGCACCCTACTGGCCCTCCAACACCACTTCCAGCAGCATCTGGTCTCCCATCCAGGGAACGACCAGGACCAACCCTGCTTAGCTTCAGAAGCAAGCCAGAAGTGGGATGCAGGGTGGTATGCTGCTGTCTCGAAGCTTGGCACACCTGTATTTGGGGAGTTTCTCCCATTCTTCTCTGCAGATCCTCTCAAGCTCTGTCAGGTTGAATGGGAAGTGTTTCTGCACAGCTATTTTCAAGTCTCTCCAGAGATGTTAGATTGGGTTCAAGTCCGGGCTATGGCTCGGCCACTCAAGGACATTGAGACTTGTCCCAAAGCCACACCTGTGTTGTCTTGGCTGTGTGCTTAGGGTCGTTGTCCTGTTGGAAGGCGAACCTTCACCCAAGTCTGAGGTCCTGTGTGCTCTGGAGCATCAAGGATCTCTCTGTACTTTGCGCTGTTCATCTTTCCCTCGATCCTGACTAGTCTCCCAGTCCCGGCCGCTGAAAAACTTCCCCACAGCATGATGCTGCCACCACCATGCTTCACCATAGGGATGGTGCCAGGTTTCCTTCAGACGTGACCCTTGGCATTCAGGCCAAAGATTTCAATCTTGAAAGAGTTCAATCTTAATTTCATCAGACCAGAGCATCTTGTTTCTTATGGTCTGAGTCCTTTAGGTCATGTGTCATGTGCCTTTTACTGAGAAGTGGCTTCCGTCTGGCCACTACCATAAAGACCTGATTGGTAGAGTGCTGCAGAGATGGTTGTCCTTGTGGAAGGTTCTCCCATCTCCACAGAGGAACTCTGGAGCTCTGTCAGAGTGACCATCGGGTTCTTGGTCCCCTCCCTGACCAAGGCCCTTCTCCAACGATTGCTCATTTTGGCCGGGCGGCCAGCTCTAGGAAGCCCTTCCCCATATCTGTGTCGTGACACAATCCTGTCTCGGAGCTCTAAGGACAATTCCTTCGACCTCATGGCTTGGTTTTTGCTCTGACGTGCAATGTCAGAGTAACTCTATCCTGAATGAATCCTTTAGAACTAACCTGCTCCTGGGCAGGCTAACTCTATCCTGAATGAATAGTCTGAACCACGAGTTGAGGACCAATGAAATCAGAATCCCTCCCTCTTGCAAAGAGTGCGTCATCATCTCCTTCATTTGAGGAAGAAGACGGATTAAATATGTTATTAATTAAAATGTCTGTGTGATTTTCTTTTTTTTTTACAATTTAAAAAAATACCTATCGTATTATTTAGTTGTAATACCCTGGTTAAAACCAAGTATTGAGTTATTTGTATAATTAATTAGTATTACATTTTAACAGGTGATTTAAATTGATTATTAATTGTAATATTGTTAATGCTTTTATGTTGAAGAAATATTTAGTTAAAGTATAAGTGAATAAGTTGGTTTACTTTCAAATTCATGTTTTGACCAATAAGGTCGCTTGTTAAATTGTGGCCAATGGGAGAGTTGACCTGGTTAACTGGAGGCCTGGGATATAAAAAAAGAGAGAGGGAAAAAGACGTTAAGACCGTTGGTTGAGAAGAGATGCTGAGATTATGATCGTTGGTTGAGAAGAGATGCTGAGATTATGATCGTTGGTTGAGAAGAGATGCTGAGATTATGATCGTTGGTTGAGAAGAGATGCTGAGATTATGATCGTTGGTTGAGAAGAGATGCTGAGATTATGATCGTTGGTTGAGAANTATTAAAATATGAAGGGAAATACCTATTTTATTTTATAGGAGAGTTATTGTATATTTTTGTTGAGAGGGGACTCTGAAGACTGAAGCTACCGTTTCATTGTGGAGGTTGACAGCCTGGAAGTTAGCCTAGCATCGTGAGACCCCGGGAGAGAATTTCTTCGGAGGGCTCGACGAGTTCATGTTCCCATGGAGCGTCGGTTGCTGTGGACCATGTGAGGAAAACCTGCAAGGAATTGTCATGCTTCGCTGGAGAATTATCTACATTCGTGAGTAACCACAACGTGAGGTGCTTCTGGACTTTGTGTGTCGACATTATTTTTTTTTGAGCTCCAACGCGCGCCAACGGGTAAATCAAGCAAGCTTTAAATAATTTGGACATGGGTTGTGCACACTCATTGGGTTTTCTTATTTTTATTTCTGTTAATGTTGTGATATAAAAATTGTAATAATACACATTTTAACCTTATTTAAGTTGTCTTGGTGGAGTCATTGAATGTTTTAATTTAATTGAATGCATGGGATAGATCCTGAAACAATAACAGAAATCTATAATCATTTCAACTGAAGTTAATAGCCTATTGTCATAACCCTAGATAGTTTACAATAGGAATTCTTATTGGAGATGTCCTTCTCACCTAGCATCCCATGCTGTTGAGATACTCTACGTAAGATAATATCGTGAGAGTCAAACTCGAGCCTGGTGAGGGGGTTACATAGTAATGACAGAATGCATTTAGAACCTAAAATAAACATTATTGTGATTACTCTTATTGTTAAAATAATTAACACAGCAAAGTAAAACAATGAAGAAGGTACTTCCAAAAGCCAATTTCACACCTCAGCCTGCTGAATCTGTTAGATACATTTTCCATTGTGATTTCGTCTCAAATTAAAACATGGCACTGATTTCCCCACGGATTGACGTTTCAGCATTGTCTCAATGAAGAATTCGACAAGCCATCTACGCCTGCTAGAGTTAGCGGCAGGCAGGAAAATATTCACCGTCGTAATACGGATGAAGCCTGAGCTGGGATGTGAAGCTAACTGAAGCCCGGTTAGCTTTGCCAAACCTGGAGTAGCTTGCCTCGTAGGATCCCCCTCAGAACACACTGTGTATTTACTGATGGTGTTAAATCAGGCTCTGGACAAAACAAAGTGTTTCCCGGAGGGATCCATTCTTGGTACGTTTTTTTTTTCTCCCTCTCACTATCTTAAAATGGTATCTTTCACCTGTACGCAGATGACACTGTGGTGTATGCTGTTGCCTCCACAGCTGACCAGGCTCTGTCAGAGCTTTAATCTCAGTTTAATGGGTTTATTGTATATTAATGTGTATATGAATGGGTTTAAATCAAATCAAATTGTATTTGTCACATACACATGGTTAGCGAAATGGTTAGCGAAATGCTTGTGCTTCTAGTTACGACAGTGCAGTAATATCTAACAAGTAATCTAACAAATTCACAACGACTACCTAATACACACAATGTAAGGGGATGGAATAAGAATATGTACATATAAATATATGGATGCGCGATGACAGTGCGGCATAGGCAAGATGCAGTAGATGGTATAGAATACAGTATATACCTATGAGATGAGTAATGTAGGATATGTAAACATTATTAAAGTGGCATTATTTAAAGTGACTAGTGATACCATTATTAAATCGGCCAGTAATTTGAGTCTGTATGTTGGCAGCAGCCTCTCTATGTTAGTGATGGTTGTTTAACAGTCTGATGGCCTTGAGATAGAAGCTGTTTTTCAGTCTCTCAGTCCCAGCTTTGATGCACTTGTACTGACCTCGCCTTCTGGATGGTAGCGGGGTGAACAGGCAGTGGCTCGGGTGGTTGATGTCCTTGATGATCTTTTTGGCCTTCCTGTGACATCGGGTGCTGTAGGTGTACTGGAGGGCAGGTAGTTTGCCCCCGGTGATGCGTTGTGCAGACCGCACTACTCTCTGGAGAGCGTTGCGGTTGAGGGCGGAGCAGTAGCCATACCAGGTGGTGATACAGCCCGACAGGATGCTCTCGATTGTGCATCTGTAGAAGTTTGTGAGTGTTTTAGGTGACAAGCCAAATTTCTTCAGCCTCCTGAGGTTGAAGAGGCGCTGTTGCGCCTTCTTCACCACGCTGTCTGTGTGGGTGGACCATTTCAGTTTGTCTGTGATGTGTACGCAGAGGAACTTAAAACTTTCCAACTTCTCCACTACTGTCCCGTCGATGTGGATAAGGGGGTGCTCCCTCTGCTGTTTCCTGAAGTCCACGATCATCTCCTGTGTTTTGTTGACGTTGAGTGAGAGGTTATTTTCCTGACACCACATTCCGAGGGCCCTCACCTCCTCCTTGTAGGCTGTCTTGTCGTTGTTGGTAATCAAGCCTACCACTGTAGTGTCGTCTGCAAACTTGATGATTGAGTTGGAGGCATGCATGGCCACTCAGTCATGGGTGAACAGGGAGTACAGGAGAGGGCTGAGAACGCACCCTTGTGGGGCCCCAGTGTTGAGGATCAGCGGGGTGGAGATGTTGTTTTCTACCTTCACCACCTCGGGGCGGCCCATCAGAAGGTCCAGGACCCAGTTTCACAGGGCGGGGTCGAGACCCAGGGTCTCAAGCTTAATGATGAGTTTGGAGGGTACTATGGTGTTGAATGCTGAGCTGTAGTCAATGAACAGCTTTCTTACATAGGTATTCCTCTTGTCCAGATGGGATAGTGCAGTGTGATGACGATTGCATCGTCTGTGGACCTATTGGGGCGGTAAGCAAATTGGAGTGGGTCTAGGGTATCAGGTAGGGTGGAGGTGATATGATCCTTGACTAGTCTCTCAAAGCACTTCATGATGACAGAGGTGAGTGCTACGGGGCAATAGTAATTTAGTTCAGTTACCTTAGCTTTCTTGGGAACAGGGACAATGGTGGCCATCTTGAAGCGTGTGGGTACAGAACATTGTATATGAATGTGTATATGAATGTGTTGTTTAATGTGTTTATTGTATATTGATGTGTATATGAATGTGTATATTGTATATTAATATGAATGGTAGTGTAATGGGTTTATTGTATATTCATGTGTACAGTTGTGGCCAAAAGTTTTGAGAATGACAAACATTTTCACATTCTGCTGCCTCAGTTTGTATGATGGCAATTTGCATATACTCCAGAATGTCATGAAGAGTGATCAGATGAATTGCAATTAATTGCAAAGTCCCTCTTTGCCATGCAAATGAACTGAATCCCCAAGAAACATTTCCACTGCATTTCAGCCCTGCCACAAAAGGACCAGTTGACATCATGTCAGTGATTCTCTCGTTAACACAGGTGTGAGTGTTGACGAGGAAAAGGCTGGAGATCACTCTGTCGTGCTGATTGAGTTTGAATAACAGACCGGAAGCTTCAAAAGGAGGGTGGTGCTTGGAATCATTGTTCTTCCTCTGTCAACCATGGTTACCTAAAAGGAAACACGTGCCGTCATCATTGCTTTGGGCTTCACAGGCAAGGATATTGCTGCCAGTAAGATTGCACCTAAATCAACCATTTATCGGATCATCAAGAACTTCAAGGAGAGCGGTTCAATTGTTGTGAAGAAGGCTTCAGGGCGCCCAAGAAAGTCCAGCAAGCGCCAGGACCATCTCCTAAAGTTGATTCAGCTGCGGGATCAGGGCACCACTAGTACAGAGCTTGCTCAGGAATGGCAGCAGGCAGGTGTGAGTGCATCTGCACGTACAGTGAGGCGAAGACTTTTGGAGGATGGCCTGGTGTCAAGAAGGGCAGCAAAGAAGCCACTTCTCTCCAGGAAAAACATCAGGGACAGACTGATATTCTGCAAAAGGTACAGGGATTGGACTGCTGAGGACTGGGGTAAAGTCATTTTCTCTGATAAATCCCCTTTCCGATTGTTTGGGGCATCCGGAAAAAAGCTTGTCCGGAGAAGACAAGGTGAGCGCTACCATCAGTCCTGTGTCATGCCAACAGTAAAGCATCCTGAGACCATTCATGTGTGGGGTTGCTTCTCAGCCAAGGGAGTGGGCTCACTCACAATTTTGCCTAAGAACACAGCCATGAATAAAGAATGGTACCAACACATCCTCCGAGAGCAACTTCTCCCAACCATCCAGGAACAGTTTGGTGACGAACAATGCCTTTTCCAGCATGATGGAGCACCTTGCCATAAGGCAAAAGTGATAACTAAGTGGCTCGGGGAACAAAACATCGATATTTTGGGTCCATGGCCAGGAAACTCCCCAGACCTTAATCCCATTGAGAACTTGTGGTCAATCCTCAAGAGGCGGGTGGACAAACAAAAACCCACAAATTCTGACAAACTCCAAGCATTGATTATGCAAGAATGGGCTGCCATCAGTCAGGATGTGGCCCAGAAGTTAATTGACAGCATGCCAGGGCGGATTGCAGAGGTCTTGAAAAAGAAGGGTCAACACTGCAAATATTGACTCTTTGCATCAACTTCATGTAATTGTCAATAAAAGCCTTTGACACTTATGAAATGCTTGTAATTATACTTCAGTATTCCATAGTAACATCTGACAAAAATATCTAAAGACACTGAAGCAGCAAACTTTGTGGAAATTAATATTTGTGTCATTCTCAAAACTTTTGGCCACGACTGTA
>QNTS01010374.1:9231-24903 GCA_003317085.1 Hucho hucho
GAGAGAGAGAGAGAGAGAGAGAGAGAGAGAGAGAGAGAGAGAGAGAGAGAGAGAGAGAGAGAGAGAGAGAGAGAGAGAGAGAGAGAGCTCATGGGAACCTAAACCTGGGAACCTAAACCTGGGAACCTGTCCGACTTGGCCTTGATTGCTCAATGCGAGTGTTGTGTGTGTGGGAATAATGGTGTCATGTCTGTCAATATTAAATAAAATTATTATTGTTATTATTAGTGGCCATATCTTCTTGGGAAAACTCTTAATGTATGTTAGGAGAGTGTTGTATGTGTGTATATTTGATCCTTTGCCTACTTGTGGAAGTGTGGCATGTATTAGCTGGGCCTTGCAGGTGTGGTCCACTCTCTCATGTCCTCTGTGCGCCTTTAGAGGGGTTAAGATCCTTTAGAGGGGTTAAGAACTCCCTCTGACCTGCCCTCGCTCTCTGTAGCCTACAACTCCAGGTGTTTATAATGGGCATATCAAACAGCGTTTTCTGTTTTCAATAAAATACTGTGGGCATTTGCCTTTCTAAATTAAACATGTTGATATGAACCATAGTGAGAGAATAGAATTCCTACATATGTTTGATTCAAACTTGAAGAGTCCTACAAGTGATGGTCTGTTTTAGGCCTGTCTGTTTTAGGGCTGTCTGCTTTAGGGCTGTCTGTTTTAGGGCTGTCTGTTTTAGGGCTGTCTGCTTTTGGGCTGTCTGCTTTAGGGCTGTCTGTTTTAGGGCGGTCTGCTTTTGGGCGGTCTGCTTTTGGGCGGTCTGCTTTAGGACGGTCTGCTTTAGGATAGTCAGGTAGCTAATCTATCTGTCAACAACTGATTTGACCTCTAGCCTAGGGTCAAGCCCAGTGAAACATGTTTTCACTACTGTCAATGGTGTAGAGTGAAAGGAGTATGGTCTATAACCACTGACCTCTGACCTCTCTCGATTGGCTATCTATGGGCTGTGATCTCTCTCTGTTGGGTATCCTCAGGTCATCAGCGGTCAGAGGAAGTGGAAAGGTCTGCTTTTCCCCATTAGTCTGTTTCTGAGTTTGCAAGAGACCAGAAAACTGTGACACATTTTCCCCTATTTGGGGCGGCAGGTAGCCTAGTGGTTAGAGCGTTGGACTAGTAATTGAAAGGTTGCAAGATCGAATCCCCAAATTGACAAGGTAAAAATCTGTCGTTCTGCTCCTGAACAAGGCAGTTAACCCACTGTTCCTAGGCCGTCAATGAAAATAAGAATTTGTTCTTAACTGACTTGCCTAGCTTAATAAAGGTAAAATAAAAAAAATTCTAAATGGATTTTACACATAGAGACAGTGACAATAGCCAGATTGCAGTGATAATGTATGAGGGGTGGGTGAGTATTATTCTCCTGTTGTATGACTCATCCCAACAGACCTTGAACCTTACACAAGGTCTGTCACATCAAGATGAACACACGCACCCAACCACACACACATTTCACTACCCCACTTCTTTGACTAGAAATGCTTAACTCTCTGGACTGGAAATACACAACAGTGTTCATGGCCATTCATCCATCCATTAACCATCCCTCCCTCACTGCCGCCATCCATCCCTCCATCCATCCTGTCTCTCAGTGTGAAAACTGGCACAGGATGTTCTCTTAAATGGTACATGAAGTGTCCACACTATCATCACAATCAAATCAGATTACACTGTTCATGTCCCAAATGGCTCCATATTCCGTATAGAGTTTACTACCTTTCAGCAGTGCCCATCGGTCTCTGGTCTATAGTAGTGCACTATATAGGGAATAGGGCTCTCGTCTAAAGTAGTGCACTATATAGGGAATAGGGCTCTGGTCTATAGTAGTGCACTATATAGGGAATAGGGCACTGGTCTATAGTAGTGCACTATATAGGGAATAGGGCTCTGGTCTATAGTAGTGCACTATGTAGGGAATAGGGCTCTGGTCTACATAGCAGACCAGAGCCAACAGGGCATAGCTGTGCTACAATATCAACTCTCCATGTGGATTCCACCCAGCATTTACCCTCTTATCCCCTTCACTCAGCAGACAGTTCCTGTGAACACCTATTACCACATCTCAAGGTGGTGTGATGGTCCAGGTATATGATATAAGGTACCTGGGGAGTTTCTACAGAATACTCAGGACCCCCATAGAGAACAGTACTAAACGCCAATCAGGCTCCAGTAGTGGGCTTCCTAAACAGGCCTTTTACTTGAATCCACAGTCCTGCGACGTGCTAGACATGGCTACAGAAGTCTCTGGAATCACAAAATGGAATGGCAATGTGTGTTATTTTATTAAAATGTAGCAGCGATAACATTTTGACAAAAAACATACATTGATTTTTTTCCCTCACAGAATTTATTTCCATCTTTTCATTCAAACACAGTATGAAAAAGTAGACACTATTGACAGAGGGTTTGGTTTGAGATTAGTGACAAAAATATACAATTTCACAAAAAATAAACTGTTCACAGATGTGTAAAATTGCAGACCAAAAAAAAGTTTAATGAACTGTTTTAAACAAACAGAAATAGATTTCAAATTTACATTCACTCTTCCACAAGAAGTATAAAAAGCATATAGCCTGGGTACCAACCCTCATCTAGCCTGGGTACCAACCCTCATCTAGCCTGGGTGCCAACCCTCATCTAGCCTGGGTACCAACCCTCATCTAGCCTGGGTGCCAACCCTCATCTAGCCTGGGTGCCAACCCTCATCTCTATAAACCAGCTAGGACTGATTGTCACCAACCATCGGTCTGGCAATAACATCACTTTACAAAACAACACAGAACCAGACGGGCACGCAAGCTATTTAAAGTGAGCGTTAACATTCAAGCAGGTGCTATTTAGCCTTCTATAATGTACACATTGTATCCTATAGATTGGGCAGGCTGATTCGTCTGGTCAGCGTCAACTAACAGAGAATCAGAGACAGACAGGAGGGTTTCATTCACTGGAGGGTGGCTGGGCTGGGCGGAGACAGACAGGAGGGTTTCATTCACTGGAGGGTGGCTGGGCTGGGCGGAGACAGACAGGAGGGTTTCATTCACTGGAGGGTGGCTGGGCTGGGCGGGCTTTTTTGTTTTACTGGCTGGGGTGTCTAGTGTAAACAAACAAATAAAGAAACAAATGAGGTCCCAGAGACAGGAGTGTCAATCCCTGGGGTGGCTTGGCTGGGTTTCTGCTGGGCTGGGGACTGAGGCAGGGTAGGTCTCCTTACTATTCTACACCCTGTCGCAGGCTAGTGTTGATACTGACCGCTCATTACATCAAAGCCTAATACTGTAATCAACACATAGGGCCTGTGAGCCATTCCCAGTTCACACACAGGTAAGAAGTTAGCACCTAGCCTAGCGGTGTGACTTTAGCCTACATACAGTGTTGCATATGAATAGGTCTGGGTCTGTGTGGCAAGGCAGCACAGAACACAAAGGAGAAAAGGCTACCAACCAACAACCGCCTTCTCTCTCTCAACCCACTCACGCTCGGACTATTGTAGTCCGCATACTGGTCCCCCGTGGGAATCCAACCCACAACCCTGGCGGTGCAAGCACCACGCTCTACCAACTGAGCTACACGGTACTACCACACAGAGTTGGTGCAGTAAAACCTCAGGTTGGAATGGGCACCAATCCAGATCATGCAAATGAGTTCATAACTTTTACATGATGGCCTTGTCCCACTGACAGGATGCTTGTGATGTACTTGGTTTAATATTCTCTGTATTATTTTGCTTCTTACTTGGTTACCTAAACCTTGTAAGCCTACTTGACAGATACTGTACTTTCGGGTATAGTGACTATCTGTCAACCTGTGCAATCAGGCACGATATAGTGTGCCCTGTTTTGTTGTAATCAATGTAAATCACTAAGCAAAGCAGCTCAATCCAGAGAGAAAGAGATAAGGAGAGAGAGCCTGCTCAGAGCAGCCTAGAAACACAACCACAGTCTTTTGACTAAGTGAGCATATCCCCAGTATCTATACCACTGTTTCCAGACCAGGAGAAAACGAACCAGTTTTATAGGTCCATAGAGCTCAGTCCATTCAACACTGCTGGATGATTCTAAAGTTCCATCGCTCTTACAAAGTCTTCATAAGTTAATAAATAATAGTCTTTCTGTCCATGACCCATGGGGTTTGTATCTCAGATAAAACAGAAGAACTTCTTCCAGCTGCATTTAGAGAAGGCCTTGCTGCGTCTGTCCGACAGCCGCCTCTTCTTCTCCTTCCTGGCCTTGTGTTTGATGGCAGCAATGATGGCCGCGTCGAACGCCTCTTTTAAGTTCTTCTGCGTCAACGAAGAACACTCCACATAGTCCACCGCTCTGATCTTCACCGCCATGCTCCGCGCCCGAGGGCTCAGCACTGGTTTGACCCCGCAGCGGGCCAGGTTGATCAGGACGTTGACGTCCAGCAGGAGGTCGGACTGGGTGCCCACGAGGATGATGGGAGCTGAGGGGTTGCAGGCTCGGATCTCTGGGATCCACTTGTTGGTGACATTGTGGAAGGAGGTGGGGTTGACCACACTGAAGCAGAGCAGGAAGACGTCCGTGTGGGAGTAGGAGAGGGAGCGGAAATCATCAAACACCTCCTGGAAATGTCAAGGTAGAGAGAGAGAGGAAGAGAGAGAGGAAGAGAGAGAGGGGTCAGGTTAGCTGTTTCAGCAGAGTGTGTGAATGTGAATGCTGTCTGGGGGTCTGAACAACAACAATGGATGCCGTGACAGAGAGAGAGAGACGATGGCACACATGGTATGACATGTAGTGGGCCTTTAGAATGTAACACTCCAATCTACTGCTGCTACATTGTAGAAGACTGAAAGTTTCCTGTCACTAAATCTGTTTCTCACATTTGACTGATCAAATCAAATCAAATTTTATTGGTCACATACACATGGTTAGCAGATGTTAATGCGAGTGTAGCGAAATGCTTGTGCTTCTAGTTCCGTCCATGCAGTAATATCTAACAAGTAATCTAACAATTTCACAACAACTACATTATACACACAAGTGTAAAGGAATGAATACGACTATGTACATATAAATATATGGATGAGCGAAAGCACACGGGGTGTTCCATTCCAACATGTTTCAAACCGTTGTCATTCAAATTGGACTAATTAGATTCAAGAATAGACTATTCATTACAGATGACATCATTTTCTTATAAAAAAATAAATAAATATAGAGTCTATATTGTTACCTGTCCAGCTGTGTCCAGTAGTTGTATTCTGACTGGGGATCCTTCTACTTGTACTTGACCTGTTGAAGAAAACACAAGAATACAATTATTTTATAACTCAAGTTTGTACATAGTTTGGGTATTTCCATAAACAATTATAATTTACAGTGCAATAACCTAGTAGCCCAACAATACATTCAGTTATTAAATTGTTATAAATTATGCTAATATAAGCTTATAAACTTAGGCTACAACGGTTTTTTTTTTTTTTTGGGGGGGGGGGGTAATTGAAAGGTACTCACCAGAAAACACATCAAAGCCTGTCTGTTTGTATTCCGTGGGGTATCCATTTGTGGTGTAACTGACTATCATGCTTGTCTTGCCCACCGCCCCGTCCCCCACCAGCATACAGCTGATAGCCGCTGGCTCCCTCTCCAACCCCGGCGCTGGCTCCCTCTCCAACCCGGCGTCTTGGCTCATCAGTCCGCATGAAGAGGAGACGCGGGATTCTTCACAATAATAATCCATTTGAGGTGGCATGTCCAACAACTCAAATTGAAGACTAGTAACTTTCCAGTGCAGAAGTGATCAGTCTTCTTTCGATGTGCGATTCTCCAGAACAGTTTTGGTTTCTGTATGATCCTGGACGGAATGTCTCCTCTAGGGTGACTTTGATGGTTTGTGAATGACCGTGTGATGCGACTCGGTTTTGAGGGAACTTTCCGCTCAGACAGGTTGTGCTTTGCATAGCCTCGCCCCCGCTAAGCGCAGATGAAGACAAGGTGTGGACTGACACCTAGGTGAGATGAAACAATCACCATCTGACTCCCCAGCTAGCGCAGTTGGTTCCTCGGAAATTGTTGGCAAAGAATATATATTCTTCTTGTTGTGGCCCCCACCCCCCCATCAAAGTTGCCCATCCCTGATATATACCGTCTGACAAAGAACGTTGGGTGGTTGGTTGAGTACTTATATCGCTTGCTATTTTGAGATGCGGGCTACTTCACAGATGTTTGCTGTGATATTTGTTTTGAAAGAATGAAGATAATAATGCAAAGATAAGGAAATTACAAGAATAAAGTTTACAGAGAAATCTATTGTGCAATGAATCAAAAGTACAATAAATTATTTGCAGTTATTTATTTTCACAACTTACTATTGTTATCCCTTTATTGTTATTTATTTTTTAATAAAAAATAAAATAAATAAACGTACTATTGGTATCCCTTTAACTGTCTCTTCTTGAAAAACTTTTTGGAAAAATTATTTCACCTTAAATTCCTATTGCTAACAACAAAAAAAAAACAACATATTTTTGTTTTGTTTTACTTGATAACAGGCGGTTGAGAAGTCAAAAGAGGGCCATACCAGCAATGCCGTATTAGAATGGCAATTTGTATAGCATTTTTACTCATTTCAACAATATTACAAAAAATACTTGGGTCATGAAATGTGTTTTAACCAATTTATGTTGTCTAATATAGTGTGCCAAAAATGCAATCATATTCTAAGTCCACCATACTTTTTACTCCCATATCAACTGCCTGGTTGAACACAGTTCTACAAAATCCTTGCTTTTTATGCTTTGTTTTTTTTTACATTTTAACAATTTATTTTCATATTTCTACTCTTCACAGTCTCTAGTACCACGAATGGTGCAATATGAATCCCTCACAAACTGAATTCCTGGCTTTAATCCCATATCTTTGGTGACTGATTTGGAGTTTCTTACAGCCCTCTAAGTGGAGTTTCTTACAGCCCTCTAAGTGGAGTTTCTTACAGCCCTCTAAGTGGAGTTTCTTACAGCCCTCTAAGTGGAGTTTCTTACAGCCCTCTAAGTGGAGTTTCTTACAGCCCTCTAAGTGGAGTTTCTTACAGCCCTCTAAGTGGAGTTTCTTACAGCCCTCTAAGTGGGTAAAGTGCCACAACATCGAACTGCAGCAACCTAAAATGATACAAATTGTGTAAATTGATGCAGGAGGGCTGGGGGAGTTGACCAATCAAGTACAACTGAATGTTTTTTCATATCCACTTCTAAATCCATTGTTAAAACATCCTCTACCAGCCGGTTGAGAATTGGGTTAAAGGGTTATGAAGTACAATAATGTATACATTTTCTTTCTTATTTGATTTGACAGTGAATTCTATTAATAATCACCATAAATAGATGGCAGCCCTTTTTGAATAATGGACAAAGTGCGCGTCCTCGTGTCAGACGTTCAGAACTACAAGTGTCCTGATCCGTGGATCACCTGACCAAACTGGCCCTCCCTTGTTGTGCATTTGTATATTTTCAGGAAGCTTAAACCAAATAAGCATGTTTCGATAGTTTTGAAGTGGATGAGATTATACAGTTTTCTTTCTTGTGGGCTACTCTTCTATTTTGAAACATTTCTCTCGACACGCAGGCAAGCGGATCTGTTTTGTGCAGATTCTAAATGGCTAGCTAGCACAGTCATGCCATCGAAATGATCTGAACTCGTAGAAGTTAGCTATTAGTTAGGTTTTCTTTGTTTTTAGACCTCCCCTACGTTTTGCAATGTCTTCTATCCTGGATGAATACGAGGACTCGAAGAACAGCAGGCACCCTGTGCAACACAGTAGCCGCCTGTCTGCTGCCAACATCGGCATAACGCACTCCGGTACTGGGGCAAGGCTACGGGCCTCTCAATTGGGTTTTTGTTTACGATAAGGCTAGTTGGGACCATATATATGGTTGAATATGTGCCACAAATGACTTTCATATAGCTAATATAATAATTATCTGTATAATGTTTAGCTAGCTTGATACCGATTTGATCATATGGAATCGATTATGTTGCCAATGATGATGATTGACATACGTGATTAATGACTCGTTGTAGGGTTCGTGAATGTGAGACTGGAGGAGGAGAAGCCGATATTTAACAAACAGAGGATTGATTTCTCACCTCCAGAGAAGATCAACCACTTTGCTGTCTGCAACAATCAGCTATGCATGAGTTTAGGGAAGGACACTCTTCTGAGGTAGGGGACACTTTTATCTGCAACCCCCCCCCGTGGTCACCCATGCCTGTCCATGCCACTCTGTAAAACGAGCAGAATGTGTGAAGGGTGCAGTTTGTATCTTGATGTGATTGTTAAACGATGGGATTAAAAGCTAAATGATGGATTAAGTGTTGATCATGTCAGTCATTCAGGGTGATTATGTATAATTTGTGGATTGGTGTAATGATGATATGCATGGATATTTTCTTGTTTTTCTTGTTGCACAACTTTAAAATATCTTCTGAAATAGCTGTGTGTGTTTTCACATACGATTGTATACCATATTGGTATCTAAGATAAGTTAATTTGACTTTTATAAAGGGGTTTTAAGTTTTCCTCTGTATGTTGTTCCAGGATTGACCTTGCCAAGCCAGACCGGCCCAACCAGGTAGAACTGGGGAGGAAGGAAGACAGCAGAGTACACAAGCTCTTCCTGGACCCCACAGGTGAGAACCAGGGAGCTCTTCCTGGACCCCGCAGGTGAGAACCAGGGAGCTCTTCCTGGACCCCGCAGGTGAGAACCAGGGAGCTCTTCCTGGACCCCGCAGGTGAGAACCAGGGAGCTCTTCCTGGACCCCACAGGTGAGAACCTTCACAGTATTCCCAAGCAGTAGCAACAGCGCGACTTCAGGTCATTAGAAAGCATTTGCCAAAAGCCACAAAATACACCTGAATGGATTTCTGCAAATACTGTATGTAAATATCAAGGGGGTCCTCTTACATTTGGGAACTTTACAGTCCTATTGATCAAACAACCATGAACAGGTAGACTCCTCTCGCTCGCTCGCTCTCTCTCTCGCGTATGCACATCAACAAGATCAACAACTGTTAGCCAGAGCGAGATTAGCAAAAATCTAGCCAGGGAACAGTAGAGAAACCCTCTCAAACCTTTTTTTGTTGTTGCCGTCAATTTCCCTGATAAAGATGGGTAATAGTAGCCTGCACGCCCTTCTGCAGCTTGCCTATGTGCTTGTCCCAGCCCACGTTTTGACAACTGAATGGGAAATTGCCTGCCCTCCCATTTGATCAATGCTAAATGCATTTGGTTTACAACTAAGAGATATGCTAACTTTGGATAACAGTTTTTAAAGTTCAGCAGAGCTAGCTAGCAAAGTGATATAAACTCAGCAAAAAAAGAAAAGTCCTCTCACATGTCAACTGCGTTTATTTTCAGCAGACTTAACGTGTAAATATTTGTATGAACATAATAAGATTCAACAACTGAGACACAAACTGAACAAGTTCCACAGACGTGTGACTAACAAATTGAATAATGTGTCCCTGAACAAAGGGGGGGGGGGGGGGTCAAAATCAAAAGTAACAGTCAGTATCTGGTGTGGCCACCAGCTGCATTAAGTACTGCAGTGCATCTCCTCCTCATGGACTGTACCAGATTTGCCAGTTCTTGCTGTGAGATGTTACCCCTCTCAGGCACCTGCAAGTTCCCGGACATTTCTGGGGGGTATGGCCCTAGCCCTCACCCTCCGATCCAACAGGTCCCAGACTTGCTCAATGGGATTGAGAGCCGGGCTCTTCGCTGGCCATGGCAGAACACTGACATTCCTGTCTTGCAGGAAATCACGCACAGAACGAGCAGTATGGCTGGTGGCATTGTCATGCTGGAGGGTCATGTCAGGATGAGCCTGCAGGAAGGGTACCACATGAGGTAGGAGGATGTCTTCCCTGTAACACACAGCGTTGAGATTGCCTGCAATGACAACAAGCTCAGTCAGATGATGCTGTGACACACTGCCCCAGACCTTGATGGACCCTCCACCTCCAAATTGATCCCGCTCCAGAGTACAGGCCTCGGTGTAACGCTCATTCCTTCGACGATAAACGCAAATCTGACCGTCACCACTGGTGAGACAAAACCACGACTCGTCAGTGAAGAGCACTTTTTGCCAACAGTGGGTTTGTGCCCATAGGCGACTTTGTTGCCTGTTATGTCTGGTGAGAACCTGCCTTACAAGAGGCCTACAATCCCTCAGTCCAGCCTCTCAGCCTATTGCAGACAGTCTGAGTACTGATGGAGGGATTGTGCGTTCCTGGTGCCACTCGGGCAGTTGTTGTTGCCATCCTGTACCTGTCCCGCAGGTGTGACATTCGGATGTACCGATCCTGTGCAGGTAATGTTACACGTGGTCTGCCACTGTGAGGACGAACAGCTGTCCGTCTTGTCTCTCTGTAGCGCTGTCTTAGGCGTCTCACAGTACGGACATTGCAATTTATTGCCCTGGCCACATCTGCAGTCCTCATGCCTCCTTGCAGCATGCCTGAGGCACGTTCACGCAGATGAGCAGGGACCCTGGGCATCTTTCTTTTGGTGTTTTTCAGAGTCAGTAGAAAGGCCTCTTTAGTGTCCTAAGTTTTCATAACTGTGACCTTAATTTCCTACCGTCTGTAAGCTGTTAGTGTCTTAACGACCGTTCCACAGGTGCAGGTTTATTACTTGTTTATGGTTCATTGAACAAGCATGGGAAACAGTGTTTAAACCCTTTACAATGAAGATCTGTGAAGTTATTTGGATTTTTATGAAATATCTTTGAAAGACACGGTCCTGAAAAATAGTTGTTTCTTTTTTTTGCTGGGTTTACATTTCTTGCTAGCTAACCAAATGACACTTGCTTCTCTAGCTGTGTAGCCACTGAAAAACGATATGGGGGGGAGGGAAAGTCGGCCACACACCCACTGGTCCAATGACATGACATCCTCCCAGCAGTTAGCTAGCAGGCTAACATTAGGCTCTGTGGTTTTAGCTTGCTACATAAATAGATACGCTAGCCTATTAGTCACTGTACGACTGACTTGTGGTCATTGCCCTTGCTTGTTTGATTGTATTGACATTCTCAGTCTTAGTTACATTCGTCTGTTTTTGTCCAAAGTATTGAGTCATTGAAACTGAAACAGTGCATTCCGAAGGGCTGGAGTACCAGGCCAGCTGTGATTTACAACCTGATAGCAATATTTGCTGGACTACCAAGAAATGTATTGGTTAATATATATATATATATATATATATATATATATATATATATATAGAACTACCTCCATCTATTCTGCCAACAATTCCTTACTACATCATTGAATTTTAAGTAAAAAAATGATATATTTTTAAAACCTTTTAAGTTGGTTTTGTATCATAAACTGGGAATTTGATATTTTTGACTGATATTATTATTTTCTGTCTGTTTCATATCTGCAAAGTTAAAACGTTGTCAGTTCCACTTTAAATGGACAGTCTGTTGCCCGTCAAGGTTTTCATAACTGGTGTTTCTCAGATAAATGATCACCAAGCTGTTTTAATTATTTCTAACTGATGTGAGTAAACATACTAAAGAAGTCATAATAGTTGTTCATCTAAGAACCACAAATGAACTAAAGAAACGTCTGGACCAATTAAATTCCCTTTACAGTTCTGTTTAGGTGTCTGTTGAAATAAAGGTTATGACGTGACTGCTATGAGCTCCTTTCCAACCAGGAAAGAGGGTTTCATATCTGCGTGTTATTGCTGTTTACTACACAGTGTTACATCTGTCAGTACCCGTTCCAACACTGCTCTCCCCTCCTTTACCTGCAGGGTCCCACCTGGTGATTTCTCTCAGTACCAGTGAGTGTCTGTATCTGAACAGGAACACCCAGAAGGTGAGGTCTCTGTCCCGCTGGAGAGGACACCTTATAGAGAGTGTAGGCTGGAACAAGCTACTGAGGACAGAGACCAACACTGGGCCCATCCTAGTGGGAACCAGCCAGGGAATCATCTTCGAGGCTGAGATCTCTGCTTCAGAGGGAAGCCTGTTTAACACCAACCCTGACCAGTACTTCAAACAGGTCAGTGGTAGGATCTGACAATAAACATATGAGATTATACTGTATATCTTCATGTACAGTACCAGTCAAAAGTTTGGACATGCCTACTCATTCCAGTATTTTTACTATTTTCTACATTATAGAATAATAGTTAAGACGAAATAACAAATATGGAATCATGTAGTAACCAAAAAAGTGTTAAACAAATCAAAATATATTTTATATTTGAGATTCTTCAAAGTAGCCACCCTTTGCCTTGATGACAGCTTTGCACACTCTTGGCATTCTCTCAAGCAGTTTCATGAGTCACCTGGAAGGCATCTCAATTAACAGGTGTGCCTTGTAAAAAGGTCATTTGTGGAATTTATTTCCTCCTTAATGCTTTTGAGCCAATCAGTTGTGTTGTGACAAGGTAGGGTTGGTATACAGAAGATAGACCAAGTGTCACGAGAATTTTGCTATCTCAATTGTTGAACTCAACTATCACTCAGGCTTTGAATAATTCCCAGAGGTTGTAAGGCTCTAGTTAATGAAGAGTTAGACAAATTCCCAAATCCAAGTCCATATTATGGCAAGAACAGCTCAAATAAGCAAAGACAAACAACAGTCCATCATTACTGTCAGTCAATCCAGTCGCAAAAACCATCAAGCGCTATGATGAAACTGGCTCTCATGAGGACCGCCACAGGAAATGAAGACCCAGAGTCACCTCTGCTGCAGAGGATAAGTTCATTAGACTTACCAGCGTCAGATATTATTGGTGTCCTTTAGTAGTGGTTTCTTTGCAGCAATTCAACCATGAAGGCCTGATTCACGCAGTCTCCTCTGAACAGCTGATGTTTAGATGTGTCTGTTACTTGAACTCTGAAGCATTTATTTGGGCTGCAATCTGAGGTGCAGTTAACTGCAGATGTCTGAGGCTGGTAACTCTAATGAACTTATCCTCTGCAGTAGAGGTCATTTCCTGTGGCGGTCCTCATGAGAGCCAGTTTCATCATAGCGCTTGATGGTTTTTGCGACTGGATTGACTGACAGTAATGATGGACTGTTGTTTGTCTTTGCTTATTTGAGCTGTTCTTGCCATAATATGGACTTGGTCTTTTACCAAATAGGGCTTTCTTCTGTATACCACCCCTACCTTGTCACAACACAACTGATTGGCTCAAAAGCATTATGAAGGAAAGAAATTCCACAAATTAACTTTTAACAAGGCACACCTGTTATTTGAAATCCCTCCACAATCACCCGACCTCAACCCAATTGAGATGATTTGGGATGAGTTGGACCGCAGAGTGAAGGAAAAGTAGTCAACAAGTGCTCAGCATTATGTGGGAACTCTTTCAAGACTGTTGGAAAAGCATTCCAGGTGACTACCTCATGAAGCTGGTTGAGAGAATGCCAAGTGTGTGCAAAGCTGTCATCAAGGGTGGCTACTTTGAAGAATGTAAAACAAATCTAAATATATTTTACACTTTTTTGGGGGGGGGTTACTACGTGATTCCATATGTGTTATTTCATAGTTTTGATGTCTTTACTATTATTCTACAATGTAGAAAGTAGTAAAAAAAATTAAGAAAAATCCTTGCATGAGTAGGTGTGTCCAAACTTTTGACTGGTACTGTATAGAAAATATACAACATAGCCCCCCAAAATAAGAAATGCTGTTAATAATAATAATAAGTAATACTGTATAATTTTTTTAGATTGAAGTTGAACCCATGAAAAGCCATACTAATCAAACCTCTTGACATTCAAACGAATCAATCCGTGCTGAGATGGTTACATTCATTGGTTTACACTCCTTCATGTGAACTTATTCTTAACAGCTTTCGCTATCGTGTTTTGATGTAGGATTTTGAAAGTGCGTTTGCAAAACTAAATCCTTATTATGCTGAGTAATGTATGTTATTGAAACACAGGTCCATTCCCTGGAGGAGGATGGGAGGCCTGCTCCAGTATGCTGTATAGAGGTGGAGAGAGGTCCGGAGTCTAAAGTCTTCATCATCGCCACCACCCGGAAGCGTTTGTTCCAGTTCGTAGGTCGTGTGGCAGAGGGGTCAGAGCAACAGGGCTTCAGCTCCATCTTCTCACAGAATCAGGTGTGTTAAAACAACAGGGCTTCAGCTCCATCTTCTCACAGAATCAGGTGTGTTAAAACAACAGGGCTTCAGCTCCATCTTCTCACAGAATCAGGTGTGTTAAAACAACAGGGCTTCAGCTCCATCTTCTCACAGAATCAGGTCTGTTAAAACAACAGGGCTTCAGCTCCATCTTCTCACAGAATCAGGTCTGTTAAAACAACAGGGCTTCAGCTCCATCTTCTCACAGAATCAGGTCTGTTAAAACAACAGGGCTTCAGCTCCATCTTCTCACAGAATCAGGTGTGTTAAAACAACAGGGCTTCAGCTCCATCTTCTCACAGAATCAGGTGTGTTAAAACAACAGGGCTGTGTTGGTAATTGGACCCTATTCCCTATATAGTCCACACACTTTTGGTCAGAGCCTACGAGGTTCTTTATAACTTGTCATAACCGTATATTTGAACACTTAAAAAAAAAAAAATGTAATGTCTTGTGACAAGGCTTATAATGTGCTATGTCTACTACTACTAGGAGCTTCTGCCCAGCTTCCAGGAGTTTCCGTTTAATATGGGCTACAGTGAAATCACCTTCTACACCTCCAAGCTCAGGTCCTGCCCCAAGGCCTTCGCATGGATGATGGGTAACGGAGTTCTCTACGGTCAGCTGGACTACGTCAAGCTGGACTCGCTGCTCAGTGATGTGCAGGTACTGTTTTTATAATATATTTAGGCTAGTATACTTTTAAAGTTTGTGCTGTAGTGGTAAACTCCCTACAGGTGATAAGGGTGTGTTCAAGGTCTATTTGTTACTGGTCTTTCAAAATAATCCTATTATATATCCTATTATATATTATATATCCTATTGTATATTATATATCCTATTGTATATTATATATCCTATTATATATTATATATCCTATTCATATTGCTGCTGCACTTATCATTCTCTGTCTCTCTGTCTCTCTGTCTCTCTGTCTCTCTGTCTCTCTGTCTCTCTGTCTCTCTGTCTCTGTCTCTCTGTCTCTCTGTCTCTCTGTCTCTCTCGCTCTCTCTCTCTGTCTCTGTCTCTCTCGCTCTCTGTCTCTCTCTCGCTCTCTGTCTCTCTCGCTCTCTCTCTCTCGCTCTCTGTCTCTCTCGCTCACTCTCTTTATTTATTTTATTCCCCCCCCATCAGGTATGGGATTACACCCCAGACATAGACTTCAGTTTCAACAAGCCCATCTCCATTGTGTTGACTCAGTTTCACTTTCTACTCCTCCTCCCTGACCGCGTCAAAGCCATCTGCACCCTCAACGGACAGGTGGGCGCACGCACACACACGCACGCACGGCCGGGCTACTGTGGGGTCCAGGCCGGGTTACTGTGGGGTCCAGGCCTGGTTACTGTGGGGTCCAGGCCGGGTTACTGTGGGGTCCAGGCCGGGTTACTGTGGGGTCCAGGCCGGGTTACTGTGGGGTCCAGGCCGGGTTACTGTGGGGTCCAGGCCGGGTTACTGTGGGGTCCAGGCCGGGTTACTGTGGGGTCCAGGCCGGGTTACCGTGGGGTCCAGGCCGGGTTACCGTGGGGTCCAGGCCGGGTTACCG
>QNTS01010376.1:10782-28757 GCA_003317085.1 Hucho hucho
GAGATGGAGAGAGAGAAAGAGAAAAGAGGAGTGAGAGAGAAAGACAAAGACAGATGGGGAGAGAGAGAGAGAGAGAGAGAGAGAGAGAGAGAGAGAGAGAGAGAGAGAGAGAGAGAAATTAATGAGTACTGTACAAGGAGTGTTCTCAGCAGAGCTGTGTCCTTCACATCAGACTCACAGAGGCCTCGGCACGTAACCATGCGTGGAAATGGAGTGTGTGCATATTTTAAACCATTCTCACTCTGTCAAACGCATGTCTACACACACACACACACACACACACACACACACACACACACACACACACACACACCTTCTCACTTTCTCCTGCTCTCTCCTCACACAACCAATGAGTTTGACCTCCGAAAAGAACAGCTTGTTCTTGTATTCTATTCTGAGGTCGTGTCAGAATGGTGAGAGGGTTTGTGTGTTTTTCCCTCCTGTCTTACCCTGTAGTCCAACCCACAATACCAAGGAACACCTACACTACAGGTTTAGACAAATACAAAGGATGAGATCCACAGAATCACCAGTAACCATAAGTCATGTAATTCTTCTGCTGAAATCTTCACTAATTCAATGAATGTCACTCAGCCACCCAGTCCCATTCTGTTGTATACAATAATGTACATTGAAAGGTATGTATAAGGAACATGTAGCTTGTTGCACAGGGAATTTCTTCGTATTCTGGGTCGTTGGAGGACGACTTCGGTCACGGGAGGACGGTCAACTGCTCATTTGGGTGTGGAGCTGAAAAACCCTGGTCCACATGGAAATCAATTATTGGAAAAATCTGAATTTAAAGGAGCCACGATGGATTATTGTGATGTCAAAAAGGGAGGCAGTGGGCGATGAAAACTTGACGAATTAACGTAATGTAATATCTTCTCACCACATGACGAAGGCTGTTCTACTAATCTAGACGACTTTATCCTTGTCATATCACTCATAGTATAATTCATGCTCTCTCTAATTCTCTCTCTTATTCTCTCTTTCTTTCTTTCTCTCTCTCGGAGGACCTGAGCCTTAGGACCATTCCTCAGGACTACCTGGCCTGATGACTCCTTGCTGTCCCCAGTCCACCTGGCCGTGCTGCTGCTCCAGTTTCAATTGTTCTGCCTGCGGCTATAGAACCCTGACCTGTTCACCAGACATGCTACCTGTCCCAGACCTGCTGTTTTCAACTCTCTAGAGACAGCAGGAGCGGTAGAGATACTCTGAATGATCGCCTATGAAAAGCCAACTGACATTTACTCCTGAGGTGCTGACCTGTTGCACCCTCGACAACCACTGTGATTATTATTATTTGACCCTGCTGGTCATCTATGAACATTTGAAAATCTTGGCTATGTTCTGTTATAATCTCCACCCGGCACAGCCAGAAGAGGACTGGCCACCCCTCATAGCCTGGTTCCTCTCTCGGTTTCTTCCTAGGTTCTGGTCTTTCTAGGGAGTTTTTCCTAGCCACCGTGCTTCTACACCTGCATTGCTTGCTGTTTGGGGTTTTAGGCTGGGTTTCTGTACAGCACTTTGTGACATCAGCTGATGTAAGAAGGGCTTTATTATAAAATTTGATTCATAATTAATCAATACGGCCCGAGGAGGTGTGGTATATGGCCAATATACCACGGCTAAAGGCTGTTCTTAACACAATGCAACGCAGAGTGCCTGGACACAGCCCTTAGCCGTAGTATATTGGCAATATACCACGTACCCCTGAGGTGCCTTATTGCTATTATAAACTGGTTACCAACGTAATTAGAGCAGTAAAAATACATATGTTGCGCGTCGTTTACGGTCTGATATACCACGTCTGTCAGCCAATCAGCATTCGGGGCTCCAACCACCCAGTTTCTAATTGTAATTAGCTTAGACTTAAACGCATTATCTGATTCATAAATGTTTACAACTGATTTCTACAGTCGTCAATCAGAGTAATCGGTGAATTAATTTCAACAGCTTTTGTGGTAAAAAGACAAGTGTCATCTGCAGTGATTGTTGATGTTACACTTGATAATGAGTATTCAAACTGACAGTGAAGGAGCTATGTTACCCACTCAAAAACCACTCACACACACACACTCAACCGTGACGAGAGACACTGTAGCTATCAAGTGGACATCTGTCGCGGATGAAAAAGAGAGAGGGTGAGGGAAAGAGAAGTAGTGGAAGAGAGTGGCGACACCGTTAATTTGAGTTGACGTATCTGTTAATGAGATTGAGCAACAATGCATCACTTTCTGTTCAGAAAGAAAAAAGACTAAAGGAAGGAATACATCAAAGGAATGAATGCCTTCGAAGTGAGGAGAATATTATTCAGTTCAGTGAGGAGAATATGATTCAGTTCAGTAAGAAGAAAATGATTCAGTTCAGTGAGGAGAATATGATTCAGTTCAGTAAGGAGAATAGGATTCAGTTCAGTGAGGAGAATAGGATTCAGTTCAGTGAGGAGAATACGATTCAGTTCAGTGAGGAGAATACGATTCAGTTCAGTGAGGAGAATACGATTCAATTCAGTGAGGAGAATATGATACAGTTCAGTGAGGAGAATATGATTCAGTTTAGAGAGGAGAATATGATTTCGTTCAGTGAGGAGAATATGACTCAGTTCAGTGCGGAGAATATGATTCAGTTCAGTGAGGAGAATATGATTCAGTTCAGTGAATTATTTTACTGTTCTCTCTATTGATCCACTTTAAGACAACATAGTCCTTTGGGCATTAATGATGTTTCGCTTTCACTTTTACGCAGTTTGACTGACAGCTAAAATAGGGCAAGATATTCTGTAATAAAAAAGGCAACACACTCAATAATCTATAGATGGCACCAGAGACGGCCCCACACCCCATTCTTAAAAGGGCCAGCCATGCCATATCTATGTCGTTGCAGTTATGGCCAGGTATGGCAGTTTCTTCGGAGATTGCGTTGAAGCAATGCTTTGGCTAAATTCCTATTCTCATTGGTCACATATTCTCTGAACATTTGGCTAACGCGTCGCTAATACAATTGCAGCTAGTGTAGCTAACACTAATACATTCTAAGCTAGTGTAGCTAACGCTAATACATTCTAAGCTAGTGTAGCTAACGCTAATACATTCTAAGCTAGTGTAGCTAACGCTAATACATTCTAAGCTAGTGTAGCTAACGCTAATACATTCTAAGCTAGTGTAGCTAACGCTAATACATTCTAAGCTAGTGTAGCTAACGCTAATACATTCTAAGCTAGTGTAGCTAACACTAATACATTCTAAGCTAGTGTAGCTAACGCTAATACATTCTAAGCTAGTGTAGCTAACGCTAATACATTCTAAGCTAGTGTGCTTTCTTCACCACAGACAGCGTGGTGAAGAAAGCACAACAGCGCCTCTTCAACCTCAGGAGGCTGAAGAAATTACGCTTGTCACCAAAAACACTCACAAACTTCTACAGATGCACAATCGAGAGCATACTGTCGGGCTGTATCACTGCCTGGTACGGCAACTGCTCCGCCCACAACCGTAAGGCTCTCCAGAGGGTAGTGAGGACTGCACAACGCATCACTGGGGTTAAACTACCTGCCCTCCAGGACACCTACACCACCCGATGTCACAGGAAGGCCAAAAAGTTCATAGAGGACAACAACCAACAGCCACTGCCTGTTCACCCCGCTATCATCCAGAAGGCGAGGTCAGTACAGGTGCATCAAAGCTGGGACCGAGAGACTGAAAAACAGTTTCTACCTCAAGGCCATCAGACTGTTAAACAGCCATCACTAACATTGAGTGGCTGCTGCCAACATACTGACTTAAATCTCTAGCCACTTTAAATAATAGAAAATTGGATGTAACAAATGTATCACTAGCCACTTTAAAACAATTTTGTATATAATGTTTACATATCCGACATTACTCATATCAAATGTATACACTGTACTCTAAACCATCTACTGAATCTTGCCTATGCCGTTCGGCCATCGACTCAAATCTCTAGCCACTTTAATAATTAAAAAGTGGATGTAATACATGTATCACTAGCCACTTTAAACAATGCCACTTTATATAATGTTTACATATCCTACATTACTCATCTCATATGTATATACTGTACTCTATACCATCTACTGCATCTTGCCTATGAGCCATCGCTCATCCATATATTTATATGTACATACTCGTATTCTTCCTTTACACTGTGTGTATAAGGTAGTTGTTGTGAAATTGTTAGATTACTTGTTAGATACTACTGCATGGTCGGAACTAGAAGCACAAGCATTTCGCTACACTCGCATTAACATCTGCTAACCATGTGTATGTGACAAATAAAATTTGATTTGATTTGAGGTAGTGTAGCTAACTCTAATACATTCCCAGGTAGTGTAGCTAACTCTAATACATGCCCAGGTAGTGTAGCTAACGCTAATACATTCCCAGGTAGTGTAGCTAACACGAATACATTCCCAGGTAGTGTAGCTAACTCTAATACATTCCCAGGTAGTGTAGCTAACTCTAATACATTCCCAGGTAGTGTAGCTAACGCTAATACATTCCCAGGTAGTGTAGCTAACGCTAATACATTCCCAGGTAGTGTAGCTAACACTAATACATTCCCAGGTAGTGTAGCTAACTCTAATACATTCCCAGGTAGTGTAGCTAACACTAATACATTCCTAGGTAGTGTAGCTAACGCTAATACATTCCCAGGTAGTGTAGCTAACGCTAATACATTCCCAGGTAGTGTAGCTAACGCTAAAACATTCCCAGGTAGTGTAGCTAATGCTAATACATTCCCAGGTAGTGTAGCTAATGCTAATACATTCCCAGGTAGTGTAGCTAACGCTAACACATTCTAAGCTGGTATAGCTAGCGCTAATACATTCCCAGGTAGTGTAGCTAACGCTAACACATTCTAAGCTGGTATAGCTAACACTAATACATTCCCAGGTAGTGTAGCTAACACTAATACATTCCCAGGTAGTATAGCTAACGCTAACACATTCTAAGCTGGTATAGCTAACGCTAATACATTCCCAGGTAGTGTAGCTAACGCTAACACATTCTAAGCTGGTATAGCTAACGCTAATACATTCCCAGGTAGTGTAGCTAACACTAATACATTCCCAGGTAGTATAGCTAACGCTAACACATTCTAAGCTGGTATAGCTAACACTAATACATTCCCAGGTAGTGTAGCTAACACTAATACATTCCCAGGTAGTATAGCTAACGCTAACACATTCTAAGCTGGTATAGCTAGCGCTAATACATTCCCAGGTAGTGTAGCTAACGCTAACACATTCTAAGCTGGTATAGCTAACGCTAATACATTCCCAGGTATTGTAGGGAAGCAGGTGGCAGTAATAATGGTTCTCTACATGGCTGATTGCTCCTCTGATGGAGCCTGTCATACCTCCCTCTGTTATCTATTCATGCTAACAAGCTTACAGACAGGCACAGGCACAGACACAGACACACACACAAACACAAACACACACACACACACACACACACACTAAGGCTGCGTATACACAAGCAGCCCAATTCAGATCTTTTTCCACTAATTTGTATTTTGACTAATCAGAGCAACTCTTTTGACCAATAAGATCAGCCCATTTGCCAATAATTGGGACAAATATCAGAATTGGGCAGCCTAACAAGCAGAATGCTATATTGGTCCCAGATCTGTTTGGTCTGTGTAATAGGTTGCATTTGCACAACTAGACCAATTCTGATCTGTTTCCCCTAAATGGACTTTTGACTAAGCAGATTGCCAATAACTGGTAAAGTATCAGAATTGAGCTTCCTGTGTAAACACAGGCTATATTACAACCAGATCTGCTGATGTATCTGTTAATTAATGCAATTGAGCAACAATGTAACTCCTTCTGTTCCCAGGTTTAAAGAAAGGAATGAATGCTGTCAAACTGAGGAGAAAAATATTTAGTTCAGTGAATTATTTTTGTGTTCTCTCTGTCAATCAACTTTAAGATAACACAGTCCTTTGGGCTTTAACGCAGTTTTGTTTTCACTTTTAGGCAATTTGACTAACAGCTAACATATGGCAATATATACTGTAATAAAAAGGCAACACACTCAATAATCTATAGACGGCTCCAGAGACAGCCCCACACGACATTCTTAAAAGGGCCAGCCATGCCATATCTCTATCGATGCAGTTACGGCCAGGTATGGCAGTTTCTTTGGAGATTGTGTTGAAGCAATGCTTTGGCTTTATACGTATTCTCGTTGGTCACATTCTCTGAACATGTGGAGCTAATACATTCACAGGTAGTGTAGCTAACGCTAATACAGTCACATGTATTGTAGCTAATGCCAAAAAATTCACCGATAGTGTAGCGAACGGTAATACATTCCCAGGTAGTGTAGCTAACGCTAATACATAATAATGCTTGTTATCCATGGCTGATTGCTCCTCTGATGGAGCCTGTCAGACATCCCTCTGTTACCTACTCATGCTAAAAAGCATACAGACAGGCACACACGCTAACACTCACACAGCTGGCCTAGTCCCAGATCTGTTTGTGTCGTATGGCTGTGTTAACACAGGCAACCCAATTATGATCTTTTTCCAATAATTGGGAAAATGTCATATTCGGGCAGTCTGTGTAAACACAGGTTATGTTCCCTAGTTGGTATTACAACCAGACATGTAACCAGGCTAGCACACCACGGAGCCACCTATTCAAATACACCCCTCATTAAAGGTGTCAACTCCACCGTCAGTCAGAAGCAGAGGACCTAGATTGCTTCATTTTTACATGCATTTTTTTACATAAACTCAGAAAAAAAAGAAACGTCCTGTCACTGTCAACTGTGTTTATTTTCAGCAAACTTAACATGTGTAAAAATGTGTATGAACACAACAAGATTCAACAACTGAGACATAAACTGAACAAGTTCCACAGACACGTGACTAACAGAAATGGGATAATGTGTCCCTGAACAAAGGGGGGGGGGGGTCAAAATCAAAAGAAACAGTCAGTATCTGGTGTGGCCACCAGCTGCATTAAGTACTGCAATGCATCACCTCCTCATGGACTGCACCAGATTTGCCAGTTCTTGCTGTGAGATGTTACCCCACTCTTTCACTAAGGCACCTGCAAGTTCCTGGAGATTTCTGGGGGGGAATGGCCCTAGCCCTCATCCTCCAATCCAACAGGTCTCAGACGTGCTCAATGGGATTAAGATCTGGGCTCTTCGCTGGCCATGGCAGAACACTGACATTCCTGTCTTGCAGGAAATCACGCACAGAACGAGCAGTATGGCTGGTGGCATTGTCATGCTGGAGGGTCATGTCAGGATGAGCCTGCAGGAAGGGTACCACAAGAGGGAGGAGGATGTCTTCCCTGTAACGCACAGCATTGAGATTGCCTGCAATGACAACAAGCTCAGTCCGATGATGCTGTGACACACCGCCCCAGACCATGACGGACCCTTCACCTCCAAATCGATAACGCTAGAGAGTACAGGCCTCGGTGTAACGCTCATTCCTTCAACGATAAACGCACAGGTGCATGTTCATTGTTTATGGTTCATTGAACAATCATGGGAAACAGTGTTTAAACCCTTTACATTGAAGATCTGTGAAGTTATTTGGATTTTTGCTAATTATCTTTGAAGGACTGGGTTCTGAAACAGGGATGTTTCTTTTTTTTTGCTGTACCCATTGACTCTTGAAGAATATAACTTATAAATGCCTCATGAGTTTAGTTTAATTGTCGTACCAATTCAGAACCCAAAATATAAGGTTGTTATAATCCAATGTTCGTAAACAATTTAAATGTAAACAAACATTTTATAGCCTCAAAACATGGTTAAAACTAAAATGTTGATATCATGACTGGTCAGTCATTGCATCCATAGCTCTATCTATGAATTTGACATAGGCTACATTTCTCCAGGCCTATCCCTCAGCATTTTACGAGTCTATGAATTTAGCTTGCATTCCTGAGGGGAACCATAGAGCAATCACCCTGTTAGAGACTCAACCTGAGGGGAACCACAGAGCCCTCACCCTGTTAGAGACACATGCCTAAAGGGAAACCATAGAGCCATCACCCTGTTAGAGACTCAATCTGAGGGAAACCATAAATCTAACACCCGTTAGAGATTCAACCTTGAGGGGAACCCAAAGAGCTATCACACTGATAGACTCAACCTGAGGGGAAACCATAGAGCTATCACCCTGTTATAGACTCAACAGGAGGGCAGCCATAGAGCAATCAACCTGTTAGAGACTCAACCTGAGGGGAAACCATAGAGCTATCACCCTGTTAGAGACTCAACCTGAGGGAAACCATAGAGCTATCACACTGTTAGAGACTCATCCTTAGCCATCACCCTGTTAGAGACTCTACCTGAGGGGAACCATAGAGCTATCACCCTGTTAGAGACTCAACCTAAGGGGAAACCATAGAGCTATCACCCTGTTAGACTCAACATTAGGGGAACTATAGAGCTATCACCCTGTTAGAAACTCAACCTAAGGGGAAACCATAGAGCTATTACCCTGTTAGAGACTCAACCTGAGGGGAACCATAGAGCTATCACCCTGTTAGAGACTCAACCTGAGGGAAACCATAGAGCTATCACACTGTTAGAGACTCATCCTTAGCCATCACCCTGTTAGAGACTCAACCTGAGGGGATACCACAGAGCTATCATGCTGTTATAGACTCAACATGAGGGGAACCATAGATCTATCACCCTGTTAGAGACTCAACCTGAGGGGAAACCATAGAGCCATCACCCTGTTGTAGACTCAGCCTGAGGAGAACCATAGAGCTATCACCTTGTTAGAGACTCAACCTGAGAGGAACACATAGATCTGTCACCCGGTAAGAGACTCAACCTGAGGGAAACCATAGAGCCATTACCCTGTTAGATACTCTACCTGAGGGGAACCATAGAGCTATCACCCTGTTAGAGACTCAACCTGAGGGGAAACCATAGAGCTATCACCCTGTTAGACTCAACATTAGGGGAACCACAGAGCTATCACCCTGTTAGAGACTCAACCAGAGGGGAAACCATAGAGCTATCACCCTGTTAGAGACTCAACCTGAGGGGAACCATAGAGCTATCACCCTGTTAGAGACTCAACCTGAGGGGAAACCATAGAGCTATCACCCTGTTAGAGACTCAACCTGAGGGGAAACCATAGAGCTATCACCCTGTTGGACACTCAACCTGAGGGGAAACCATAGAGCTATAACCCTGTTAGAGACTCAACCTGAGGGAAAACCATAGAGCTATCACCCTGTTAGAGACTCAACCTGATGGGAAACCACAGAGCTATCACCCTGTTATTGTCTCAACTTGAGGGGAACCACAGAGCTATCACCCTGTTAGAGAGTCAACCTGATGGGATCCATAGAGCTATCACCCTGTTAGAGACTCAACCTGAGGGGAAACCATAGAGCTATAACCCTGTTAGAGAGTCAACCTGAGGGAAAACCATAGAGCTATCACCCTGTTAGAGACTCAACCTGAGGGGAAACCATAGAGCAGGGGTGTCAAACTCATTCCACGGAGGGCAGGGTGTTTGCGGGTTTTCGTTTTTTCCTTTCAATTATGACCTAGACAACGAGGTGAGAGGAGTTCCTTACTAATTAGTGAATTTAATTCATCAATCATGTCACACCCTGATCTTTTTCACCTGTCTTTGTGCTTGTCCCCTGATCTGCTTCACCTGTCTTTGTGCTTGTCCCCTGATCTGTTTCACCTGTCTGTGTGCTTGTCTCCACCCCCCTCCAGGTGTCGCCCTTCTTCCCCATTATCCCCTGTGCATTTATAACTGTGTTCTCTATTTGTCTGTTGCCAGTTTGTCTCGATGAGTTGAAACAGGAGAACGGCAAGATGACAGCAATATGTGACTCATTGAGAGAGGACATCAGTTCTGTGTGTGAATCCATGACAACAAAGATGGACAAATTAGACTCTCGAGGGACAATCAAGACCTGGATGGAGTCTGAGGACAAAGTGAGGGAAATGATCTCTGAGAAATTGATCATGGGGACCACAGGATAATTGAGGTGGAGTGCGCCCACAGAACTAGAAAACCCACCAGCGGCCCAGGTGACAGGCCCAGGCCGATAGTGGTTGAGTTCCCGAGTTTCAAGGACAAGGTAGCTGTTCTGGAAAGAGCCAAGAACTTGAGAGGAACTTATATCTTCCTCAACGAGGACTATCCTGAAGCTGTGCTCCAAAAGAGGAAATAACTTAGCCCAGCCATGAAAGCTAACAGAGAGTGTGGAGACATTGCTTACATCCGCTATGACAGGCTCGTTGTCCACCCTCCCTCTCAGGAAGCCTGGAAGGGATGAGAGAGCCAAACCTATGGGTTCGTAGCTTCAACCCCGCAGCACACACACACACCTATTGATTAATGGACTGCTGAATGTATATTTCTTGCTTTGTTTGCTCTTCATATTGTGTCTATCTCTGATAAGCTACCCAGGAAAGGGCTGAAAATAGCCCATATTAATATATGTAGCCTTAGAAATAATGTTCATGAACTCAACAACTTGCTAACATCAGATAACATTGATATATTAGCCATTTCTGAGACTCACTTAGATAATTCAGCAGTAGCAATACAAGGATATAATATTTATAGAAGAGACAGGAATGCTTATGGGGGAGGTGTTGCTGTATATATTCAGAGCCATATCCCTGTAATGCTTAGAGAAGATATTATATCAAGTGTTATTGAAGTGTTGTGATTGCAGGTTCACTTGGCACGTTTAAAGCATTTTCTTTTGGGGTGTTGCTATAGGCCACCATGTGCTAACAGTCAGTATCTAAATCATATGTGTGAAATGCTTGATATAGTATGTGATGTGAGGCCTCACTCCCCCTTATCTGAGATATCTACTGCAGCCCTCATTCTCCACATACAACACCCGTTCTGCCAGTCACGTTCTGTTAAAGGTTCCCAAAGCACACACATCCCTGGGTTGCTCCTCTTTTCAGTTCGCTGCAGCAAGGGACTGGAACGAGCTGCAACAAACACTCAAACTGACAGTTTTATCTCAGTCTCTTCATTCAAAGACTCAATCGTGGACACTTACTGATAGTTGTGGCTGCGTTGCGTGATGCATTGTTGTCTCTACCTTCTTGTCCTTTGTGCTGTTGTCTGTGCCTAATAATGTGTGTACCATGTTTTGTGCTGCTACCATGTTGTGCTGCTGCCATGTTGTGTTGCTATTGTACCATGCTGTTGTCATGTTGTGTTGCTACCATGCTGTGTTGTCATGTGTTGCTGCCATGCTACATTGTTGTCTTAGGTCTCTCTTTATGTAGTGTTGTGTTGTCTCTCTTGTCGTGATGTGTGTTTTGTCCTATATTTTTATTTTATTTATTTGTATTTTTAATCCCAGCCCCCTGTCCCCGCAGGAGGCCTTTTGCCTTTTGGTAGGCCATCATTGTAAATAATATTTTTATCTTAACTGAATTGTTTAGTTAAATGAAGAAGAAAATACATGAAAAATGTAAACAGAGGTCTATTTTCTTGGGGACCATGCCTGTAATCTGGTTCAGGTTATTAATCAACCTACCAGGTTGTTCACAAACACTACAGGAACAGGATCCTCCACATGTATCAATCACATCTTTACTAATACTGTAGAACTTTGTTCTGAAGCTCTATCCATACCCATTGGATGCAGTGACCACAATATAGTGGCTATATCCAGGAAAGCCAAAGTTACAACAGCTGGGCCTAAAATATTGTATAAGAGATTATACAAAGAATTTTGCTGTGACTCTTATGTGGATGATGTTAAAAATATTTGTTGGTCTGATGTGATTAATGAGGAGCATCCAGACGCTGCACTTGATAAATTCATGAAATTGCTTCTTCCAATTATTGATAAACATGCACCTGTTAAGAAACTGACTGTTAGAACTGTTAAGGCTCTGTTGATTGATGAGGAATTGAAAAATGATATGGTTGAAAGAGATGGGGCAAAAGGAGTGGTTAATAAGTCTGGCTGTACATCTGACTTACTGCACATTGAGAAATGATGTCACTAAACTCAACAAAAAGAAGATGAAACTGTACTATGAAGCCAATATCAATGATATAAAGAGTGATTGAAAAAAAACTTTGGAGTACTTTAAATGAAGTTATGGGCAGAAAGACAAATTCAACTCCATCTTTCATCGAATCAGATGGCTCATTCATCACAAAAACATTTGATGTAGCCAACTATTTTAATGATTACTTTAAGTGGGCAAACTTAGGCAGCAAATGCCGACAACGAACAGTGAGCCATCATATTAATGCATAAACAATTTTTTTTTATTGCAAGTTACAGTGGGAATTATTGTTATTGATCAATGGCATTGTCAACTTAGATGGAAAGCTACTGAGGATGGTAGCTGACTCTATAGCCACTCCTACCTGTCAAATCTTCATCTGAGCCCAGAGGAAAGTCTTTGTCCACAGGCCTGGAGGGGAGCCAAAGTAAATCCACTACCCAAAAGTGGTAAAGTGGCTTTTACTGGATCTTACAGCAGACCTATCAGCTTGCTGCCAGCTCTTAGCAAGCTGTTGGAAAAAATTGTGTTTGACCAAATACAATGCTATTTCTCTGAAACAACAGACTTTCAGCATGCTTATAGAGAAGGGCACTCACCATGTACTGCACTGACAGAAATTACCGATGATCGGTTGAAATAAATTGATAATAAGAAGATTGTGGGAGCTGTACTGTTAGATTTCAGTGCAGCCTTTGATATTATTGACCATAACCTGTTGTTGAAAAAACGTATAAGTGTTATGGCTTTTCAACCTCTGCCATATTGTGTATTCAGAGCTATCTATCTAATAGAACTCAAAGTGTTTTCTTTAATGGAAGCTTCTCTAATGTCAACCATGTAAAGTGTGGTGTACCGCAGGGCAGCTCTCTAGGCCCTCTACTCTTTTCTATTTTTAACAATGACCTGCCACTGGCATTAAACAAAGCATGTGTGTTCATGTATGCTGATGATTCATCCATATATGCATCAGCAACCACAGCTAATGAAGTCACTAAAATCATTAACAAAGAGTTGCAGTCTGTTCTGGAATGGGTGGCCAGTAATAAACTGGTCTTGAACATCTCTTAAACTAAGAGCATTGTATTTGGTACAAATCATTCCTTACGTTCTAGATCTCAGCTCAATCTGGTAATGAATGGTGTGGTTGTTGAACAAGTTGAGGAGACAACATTTCTTAGATTGTAAACTGTCATGGTCAGAACATATAGATTCAATGGTTGTAAAGATGGGGAGAGGTCTGTCCGTAATAAAGAGATGCTCTGCTTTTTTGACACCACACTCCAAAAAGCTAGTTCTGCAGGCTCTAGTTTTATCTTATCTTGAATATTGTCCGGTCATGTGGCCAAGTGCTGCAAGGAAAGACCTAGTTAAGCTGCAGCTGGCCCAGAACAGAGCGACACGTCATGCTCTTCATTGTAATCAGAGGGCTGATATAAATACTACGCATGCCAGTCTCTCTTGGTTAAGAGTTGAAGAGAGACTGACTGCATCACTTCTTCTTGTTATAAGGAAAATTAATGTGTTGCAAGTCCCAAATTGTTTGCACAGTCAACTTACACACAGCTCTGACACAGGCACATACCCTACCAGACATGCTACCAGATGTCTTTTCACAGTCCCCAAATCCAGGACAAATTCAAGAAAGCGTACAGTATTATATAGAGCCATTATTGCATGGAACTCCGTTACATCTCATATTGCTCAAATAAACAGCAAACCTGGTTTAAAAAAACGGTTAAAGCAACACATCACGGCACAACGCCTCTCTCCTATTTGACATAGATAGTTTGTGTATATGTACTGATATGTAGGCAACGTGTGCCTTTTGTAAATAAAAATGGTTTTATGTAGTTCTGTCCTGAGCTGTTGTCTATTAACGTTCTGTATTATGTAATGTTTCATGTTTTGTGTGGACGCCAGGAAGAGTACACGCTGCTTTTGCAACAGCAAATGGGGATCCTAATAAAATAACAAAATACCCTGTTAGAGACTGAACCTGAGGGGAACCATAGACAATCTAAGGAGCTATCACCTGCCTGGGGGTAGTCTATTCTCCGTGGGTTACAGTAAGTGGGAGGAGAATGGGAGACCTAGAGAATTACAACCACATCAACTTGGTAGTGAGAGTAATAGATAAAATAAGCTTGTGGTCAACTCTTGCAGAGGAGCGATGATGATTGTTATGATGATGACAGTAATTGTCTTTAGGTGCCTGACGGGTTGAATCTGGTCTGTGTGTGTGTGTGTGTGTGTGTGTGTGTGTGTGTGTGTGTGTGTGTGTGTGTGTGTGTGTGTGTGTGTGTGTGTGTGTGTGTGTGTGTGTGTGTGTGTGTGGAGCCGAGGAGCTACACTATAGATATTAAAGTGTGGAAACCCTTTCAAATGAGTGGATTCGGCCATTTCAGCCACACCCGTCGCTGACAGTTGCATCAAATCGAGCACACAGCCATGCAATCTCCATAGACAAACACTGGCAGTAGAATGGCCTTTTCTGAAGAGCTCAGTGACTTTCAACTTGGCACCGTCATAGAATGCCACCATTCCAGCAAGTCAGTTTGTCAAAGTTCTGCCCTGGTCAAATGTAAGTGTTGTTATTGTGAAGTGGAAAACTCTTGTGGCTGAGCAACATCGGCTCAGCCACAAAGTGATAATCCACACAAGCTCACAGAACTTGACCGCCGAGTGCTAAAGCGCGTAGCGTGTAGAAATTGTCTGTCCTGCAAGACTCACTACCGAGTTCCAAACTGCTTCTGGAAGCAACGTCAGCACAATAACTGTTCGTCGGGAACTTCTTCAAATGGGTTTCCAAGACCGAGCAGCTGCACACAAGCCTCAGACCACCACGCGCAATGCCAGGCGTCGGCGTAAAGCTGTAAAGCTCGCCGCCATTGGACTCTGGAGCAGTGGAAATGCTTTCTCAGGAGTGATGAAGCAGTCCGACTGTGAGCCAGGCCTAATCGCCCAACATCAGTGACCGACCTCACTAATGCTTTTGTGGCTGAACGGAATCAAGTACCCGCAGCAATGTTCCAACATCTAGTAGAAAGCCTTCCCAGAAGAGTGGAGACTGTCATAGCAGCAAAGGGGGGACCAACTCCATATTAATGCCATGATTTTGGAATGGGATGTTTGACGAGCAGGTGTCCACATAGTTTTGTTCATGTAGAGTACATGGGGTAAAGGAGTAGTTCAATAGACGTGAATCTGATATCCAATCCAGTCCACGAGGGGTTAATTCCGCTCCGTCAGTCCGTTAAGGCTGAGGGAAGGTTGTCCTTGCCTCAGAAAACTGGCGTACGTGTGATACAGCCCCTTCAGAATCTCCTCCAGGATGATCGGAGTTTAACACACTCCCAAACATTACCCTGTAGTTGTCAGTATGGACACACAAACAACACGCGCCGCTGTTAGTACAACAGGACAGTGTATCCTCCACTCCAAATGATCCCCAAGGCTGCCAAATTCCCTATTAAGTGCACAAGCTCCCATAGGACTTAGGTTAAAAGTAGTGCACTACTTAGGGAAAATGGTGCCATATGGGACACAGTCTATGTACAGAACAGCAGCTGTGGAAGCCAGGGAAAGTAGGACTATCTGGTTTCACTATCTGCGTATATGCACGTACATGCACTAAATGACTAAATGTTTACCAATTATTCCAGGAGATACACTGTCATATAAACTGTTCATATAGACATGCAGTTCATGACAATAGTGTCACGTCTGCTCCCGCTCTTCCCTTCCCCTGGCACTTGAGGGTGCCAGATTACCCTGCATCACACGCTCCTGCCATCCATCACTCACACCTGCCCTCCCTCGTCACTCGCATCAGCGCTATTGGACTCCCTTATCACCTGTTATTTCCTCCTATATTTGTCAGTTCCCCAGCTCTGTTCCCCGCTGCTGCATTGTATTGTTTTTGTCTTTTTTATTTGTTTCTGACGCTGTTCCTGTCTCGTCTCTGTCCGTTATAATGAAATGTTTTACTCCCCGTACCTGCTTCGTCTCAACAGCGTCATTCCGTGTGACAAATAGATACCTGTACATATATACACACACTACCGTTCAAAAGTTTGGGATCACTTAAAAATGTCCTTGTTTTTGAAAGAAAAGCACATTTTTTGTCCATTAAAAAAACATCAAATTGATCAGAAATACAGTGTAGACATTGTTAATGTTGTAAATTACTATTGTAGCTGGAAACGGCTGATTTTTTATGGAATATCTACATGGGCGCACAGAGGCCCATTACCAGCAACCATCCCCCCTGTGTTAGCTAATCCAAGTTTATCATTTTAAAAGGCTAATTTAAAATGCTGATGCTCCAGATACTCAACTAGTCTAAAGAAGGCCAGTTTTATTGCTTCTTTAATCAGAACAACAGTTTTCAGCTGTGCTAACATAATTGCAAAAGGGGTTTCTAATGATCAATTAGCCTTTTAAAATGATAAACCTAAATTAGCTAACACAACAGCCATTGGAACACAGGAGTGATGGTTGCTGGCAATGGACCTCTGTACGCCTATGTAGATATTCCATTAAAAATCAGCCGTTTAAAGCTACAATAGTCATTTACAATATTAACAATGTCTACACTGTATTTCTGATCAATTTGATGTTATTTTGATGGACAAAGAATGTTATTTCTTAGTGACCCCAAACTTTTAAACGGTACAGGTATCTATTGTCATGAACTGTATGTCTATATGAACAGTTTATATGGCATAGTGTATCTCCTGGAATAATTGGAAAACATTTAGTCATATATATATATATATATATATATATATATATATATGTGTGTGTGTGTGTGTGTGTGTGTGTGTGGTGTGTATATATATATATGTGTGTGTGCGGTGTATGTAGACAACAAGGCAATGAGGCATCAGTCAGCTACAACTCCTGTTTCAGTCAAAGAAACTTTGAGGATATAGAAAGACCTTTAGGGCATTTGCATGTCAATCAGGAGTATTATCCAATCAGACAGTGACTCATGGCCTAAGGTCCAGCCCCTGGCCTGTCAATTAAGAGTTGTATCCAATCAGACAGTGACGCAATGCCAAGGTAAAGGCCTGTGTCTTCATAGATCACTGATACGTATCATATTTCCATTTAGTCAATCGCTGTGCTCTTTACCGCAATGAATTATGTATACAGTCCTCTCTCCTCTCTCTTGTCTAGCTACAGCATCACTGTTTAAGATTCAGTGCATCATTGTGGGAAGTGTCTCGAGTTCATTTCTTACTTTTTATATTCAGTGGTAATGAAATGAAGGTCTTGGATTTACATTTTAGTCATTTAACAGACACTCTTATGTAGAGCGACTTACAGGGGCAACTAGGGATAAGTGCCTTGCTCAAGGGCACATCGGCATATTTTTCACCTATTTGGCTCTAGAATTTGAACGAGCAACCATTCGGTGACTGGCCCAATGGTGTGAACTGCTAGGCTACCTGCCGCCCATATTCATGTACTGTATTCTATTCTATTCATCTGTGTCTTAGTCTATGCCGTTCTGACATTGCTCATCCATATATTTATATATACTTAATTCCATTCCTTTACTTAGATTGGTGTGTATTGGGTATATCTTGTGAAATTGTTGGATAATCCTTGTTAGACGTTACTACTGCACAGTCTCAGCTAGAAATACAAACATTTCGCTGCAGCCGCAATAACATCTGCTAAACACGTGAAAGTGACCAATAACATCTGCTGAACACGTGAAAGTGACCAATAACATCTGCTGAACACGTGAAAGTGACCAATAACATCTGCTAAACACGTGAAAGTGACCAATAACATCTGCTAAACACGTGAAAGTGACCAATAACATCTGCTAAACACGTGAAAGTGACCAATAACATCTGCTAAACACGTGAAAGTGACCAATAACATCTGCTAAACACGTGAAAGTGACCAATAACATCTGCT
>QNTS01010378.1:0-21476 GCA_003317085.1 Hucho hucho
TTATAATGACAGAATAGTAGATATTATAATGGCAGAATAGTGGATATTATAATGACAGAGTAGTGGATATGATAATGACAGAATAGTGGATATTATAATGACAGAATAGTGGATATTATAATGACAGAGTAGTGGATATGATATTGTCAGAATAGTGGATATTATAATGACAGAATAGTGGATATTATAATGACAGAATAGTAGATATTATAATGACAGAATAGTAGATATTATAATGACAGAATAGTATATATTATAATGGCAGAATAGTGGATATTATAACATAATGAATATTATGTCAGAATAGTGGATATTATAATGACAGAATAGTGGATATTATAATGACAGAATAGTAGATATTATAATGACAGAATAGTAGATATTATAATGACAGAATAGTAGATATTATAATGGCAGAATAGTGGATATTATAATGACAGAGTAGTGGATATGATAATGACAGAATAGTGGATATTATAATGACAGAATAGTAGATATTATAATGACAGAATAGTAGATATTATAATGGCAGAATAGTGGATATTATAATGACAGAGTAGTGGATATGATAATGACAGAATAGTGGATATTATAATGACAGAATAGTGGATATTATAATGACAGAGTAGTGGATATGATAATGACAGAATAGTGGATATTATAATGACAGAATAGTGGATATTATAATGACAGAGTAGTGGATATGATATTGACAGAATAGTGGATATTATAATGTGAATACTGAATGCACAGTATCACTTCCTGAAGCTGCTTGCGTGCAACGTAACAAGTGTGTATATATTTCCACAGGAGTCGTCATTGTGGACAACCAGTAACGTAGCAGGCATAAAAGAAATGCCTGTACAAAAGAGGAAATCACATCACAGGATCTCTTTCCATTTCCCCTGAATGTTTCTGACCCCTACAGAGGGTGTTGTACCAGAGATGATAGAGAAAGGAGATTTCCTAAAAACACACCACTTCAATACAGCTACGACCCCATTGAAGTTGACATTTTACACAGTTAAGGTCTGTGTCTGTGTGGTCATAAAAGCTTCCTTTTCAACTGAATAAGACCCATTTCTATGTACTGAACACAACCCTTATTACTGTACTCCATTTACTGTACTGTCATATTCTGATCAATATTAAAACATTTACACCTCTCTTCTTTCATCTGGTTGATTCACCTTTATTAGTCACATATGTGACATCATTTCCTTTAGTGGAATTGAGTTTATACAGAAACAAGATTGTTGCCAAGAATTTGACAAATAAACATTCTACAGACAACAATATTTACAAACACCAAGAAGCCCAATAACAACAAGATCAATGATTTCTAAATGAAAACAGTTTTTACAACACCGTGTGGTGATTCACACGGTTAATAAATTGTTAATGAATGACTCTAGTTGAAAATGTCTGTCAACTTCAATGGTGTGTTTTCATGAATATTTACAATCATATGTTTAGACACTAGAGAGCTATTCTACATTATTGCTCCAGTGTGTCTTACTGAACATGAGTGAAACATCATGTTTTGTTTGGCACAGGGACCACCTGACACAGGGACACTGAAGAGGTGTCATAAACCCTAAACCCTGGATAGAGAGGCTCAGTGAATGTGGAGGTGAATGTGTGCAGGTGGGTCAGTGTGTCAGAGGAGACAGTGTAGAAGGACAAAGTGCCGGCTGGCCAGTCCAGATACACTCCTACTCTGTGGGAGCTGGAGGAGGGGACATCTATGGTAGTGTGATTATTATTGTGCCAGGCATAGTAACTGTTGTCAGAGCAGAACAGACTCCAGGACTTGTCATTCCATCCAAGCCCATGGTCATAACCCCTTCCTCTCCTGCTGATTCCTTTATATGTCACTCCTATAACAGGCCCACTCCCACTCCACTCTACCTCCCAGTAACAGCGCCCAGTCAGACCCTCTCTACAGAGCACCTGTCCACGGTCCTCAAATCTCTCTGGGTGATCAGGATACAGCTGCTTCTCTCTCCTCCGTGTCACCTTTCTGTTCTCCTCAGACAGAGAAAGGGATCTGTGTGCTGTGTTTGGGTCCAGTGTGAGTTCACAGGCATCTGATGGATGAAACCAGACACAATATTAAAAATCATCATCATTCACATTAGAATGTTAACAATTTTTTCACTAATTCATTTAATGTAGATGTTTCTAGGTATCAAAAGGAGAAGTTAAGGTAACTTGAGACTTGTTAAATGATCATATGAGATACTGTATGGTAATATAAAACACACTTATGCCCATTAATTACACACACACACACACACACACACACACACACACACATCTCTTCATTCAAAGACCACATCATGGACACTCTTACTGACAGTTGTGGCTCCTCTGAATGATGTATTGTTGTCTCTACCTTCTTGCCTTTGTGCTGTTGTCTGTGCCCAATAATGTGTGTACCCTGTTTTGTGCAGGTACCATGCTGTGCTGCTGTCATGTTGTGTTACTACCATAATGTGTTATCATGTGTTGCTGCCTTGCTATGCTGTTGTGGTGTCTCTCTTGTCGTGATGTGTGTTTGTCCTATTTAAAAAAAAATAATCCCAGCCCCCGTCCCCGCAAGAGGCCTTTTGCCTTTTGGTAGGACGTCAATGTAAATAAGAAATTGTTCTTAATTTTAGGGCTAGGCGTCCCGCTGGCGGGACAACTTCCGGTGAAGCTGGAGGGCGCGCAATTCAAATAAATAATCAATACAATTATGGATATCAAACATTTAGGTACATATAAGTGTCTGATATCGGTTGAAAGCTTAAATTCTTGTTAATCAAAGGAGATGTGTTGCGCTGCATGAGGCAAATGGTCCCACCAGATACTGACTGGTTTTCTGATCCACTCCCCTGCTTTCTTTTAAAGGTGTCTGTGACCAATAGATGCATATCTGTATTTCCAGTCATGTGAAATCCATAGATTAGGGCATTATTTATTTATTTCTATTGACTGATTTCCTCATATGAACGGTAACTCAGTAAAATCTTCGATATTGCTGCATGTTGCATATATTTTCTTTTTTACAAAGACACATTTAAATATTATTATTATTATTATTAATTATTTAAGGAAGATGCTTCTAGGTATCAAAAGGAGAAGTTAAGTTACATTGAGAATTGAATGATCATATGTGATAATGTACAATAATATAAAACACACTTATTCCCATTAATTACACACACACACCTGTATGCATGCATGAACACAAACACACATTTCTAATGTAACATGAACACGCCACACACATACACAGACATACTTTGGAGTCCCTGATTTCTGCTTCTGTAGAACCACAGCTTATATTTAATATGACCAAGTAAGTAATGATGGTGGTCTTTGACTTTGACTTAACTTGAATTAAGACTTATTCTTAGTCATATTCTTCACAGCAGTCAACACTCACATTTTCTAAGGCCCGGTTTCATTGTGTACTCTCCAGCATGTTCCACACTGTACCGGTAAGCAGAAGAACAGACAGTCATTGAGTGATACACAGGTCATGTGAACACACACACCACACACACACACAGTCAGCAGATAACTTTGTCCAAGGGGTGGTGAGAATGTTTGTCTTAACTAGCCTGATAACTTAAACATGTCTGATATGAACATTGACATAAACCCTTTACATCAGGCCTATTTTCCATGGAGGGCCACATTAGAAGATACTTTTGTCATCGCGGGCCAGAATCATATTACAGGATTATATATCATGTGTATGACTGTCTTGACAGATATATCTACTGTAAATCACGTCCAGATATGCTACTTATTTTACTTTTTTAACATGCACAGAAATAAACCACATCCATGTTATCTTTTTGGTAGGTATTTTCATGATTAAACATGCAATGACCTACACGGAGGGAAAAGTACACTGTGCATTCAGCACCACGGACAGAACTCTTGTTAACGGGTATGCACAAAAACACAAGAAAGAGAGAGAGATCAACATTACATTTAAACTACTCAATCAGTGTGAAGAGTGAAGTCTCTGATGGGCATTGACTAGAGCAGTGAAGTCAGGTAGTTTCTGACGTCGCTATGCGCAGGATTGCTGAGAGGTGAGAGTCAGTCAGAGATGATCTGTGGCTTGACTTGTTATATTTCATCACTGAACATGTCTGTTCACATACATAGGTTGACCCAAACAGTACAAACATCTTCTTCTGAGCATGACTCCTAATCTTTGGAATGTTTTGTTCATCGAGAGATGCATAGAACCTCGTCAGTGACATTGTTTTGAAAAGTTTTCCAATCACTGCATCAGACTGAAGATCGATAAGCTCAAGTTGCAGGTCAGTGGGAGCGTTATCCACAGTGGAGGTGAAAGGAGAGGAAACCAACAGCATGTCATTTTCCAACACTTTGAAATCGTCAAAACAACGAGAAAACTCCCTGTTCAAAGCACGCAGCAGCGATGTATACTTCTCCCGCTGGTCATCTGATAGGGAACAGACTAGTAGTGTCGGAAGGTGGGTGAGATTGTTGGCTTCTACTTGGCGGGTCAGGAGGAGTCATTATCCCTTGAAGGCTTTGACAAGGGGCTGTACATCTGATGTGCAAAAAGGCCCGTCCCTTGTAGTTTGGAATTCAGTTCATTTATGGGGGCCATGATCTCCATGGTGAAGGCAAAATCATCCAACCATTTTTTATCTTGCAGTTGATGGAAATCCACATATTTTCCTTTCATTTGCAAAAACTCAGCACTTCAGGTCCCTCACCCTTTTAAGCACCTTCCCCAAACTCAGCCATCTCACATGTGTGGTAGGGGAGATCTTTATGCCCGACTCTGTCTCTTCCAACAGTGAGACAAACTGCCTATAGTTTAAAGATTTTTCTCTGGTGAAGTTTACAAATTTAGTGACTGTATCCACAAGATGGCTCATCTTCAGAACACATTTACAGAGCACCTCCTGATGAATAATGCAATGCAGGAAAATAATTTTCTGATCTGGGTTCAGCTCAGCTACTGATCCTTTGCAAAAGGCCAGCGTTTTATCCTGTCAAGTTTGGGCACCCATCAGTTGTCACACTGGATAACTTTTCAAACCTCAGTCCCAGCTTTGCCACACACTTATTAACCTCCTCCAGTAAGTCTTTCCCTGTGGTTGTGCTCTTCATTGACTGCACTGAAACAAGCTCCTCTGTAATTTCGAAGTCTGGGGTTATGCCTCGTAGGAATTTCAACAACGGCACTGTGTCACGTGCATCACTGCTCTCATCCAGGCCAAGGAGAAACAGGTGAAGTCCTTGACCTTGTCTTTCAACTGTTGTTCCATATTCTCTGCAATGTCCTCAACACGTCGTCACTGTTCAGCCGGACAGGGAATCATTTTAAAACAGCTCTTTCTTTTCGGGGCAAAGTATTGCTGCAGAGTCAATTAAACATTATTTAATGAATTCGCCCTTAGAGAATGGCTTGCTATGTTTAGCAATTTTGTGGGGCAGTACATATCTAGCTCTCGCAATTCTGTTCTTTGCTGAATGCAGTTTTGTGAAAAGTCCTTGCTGCTTTTGCAACTGAGAAAGCAACACTTTCGATGCACTTGCCCTCTGCTCAGAAAACATATTCCTATATTTCTCTGCATGCTTCGTCTACAAGTGTCGGGACAAGTTGTAGTCTTTCAAGACAGCGATGCTCTCTTTGCACACTAAGCACACAGTTTTCCCTGATACCTCAATAAATATATATTTTGATGTCCACTCTTGCTGGAACACCCTGCATTCATTGTCTACTTTCCTTTTCTTTGAAAAACACATTTTTGCACAATTTCTAGCTAGCTACTATTAGTAACTGTGACGTGTGTCAGCCTGTCAGTCACTGTCTGTCCTTGTGCAGTTGTTATTTATACGTGCCTTCAAAATAAATGTCCCAGAAGCTGTGGGAGTTAAATCATTACACAAAGGTGAGAATTCATTGGGCTTTTAATTTGAATAACCGTACTATCACAAATCCTTTATGTGACCTGAGCATGATTCCGCGGGCTGTATTTGCCCAGGCCTGCTCTACATACTTGAGTTTCTCCAGTCTGCAGTGTGGATCCTCCAGTACAGTAGAAAGCAGTCTGACTCCTGAGACTCCTGGGAGGTTGTAGCTCAGGTCCAGCTCTCTCAGGTGTGAGGGGTTTGACTTCAGAGCTGAGACCAGAGAAGCACAGCCTTCCTCTGTGACTAGACAGCGTGACAACCTGCAAAGAGTAAAATCATATTAAAATCACACTGCTATTCTTTGGTGGTGAGAATAGTGGCAGTATATTTTTTAAACATGATCAGATATATCAGACTCCTGATCGTTGTGCCTCATTCATCATTATTCACAATTCATTCTTTATTATCCATAATCACGGTAGCAACTGACAACAAAACTAACAACAAATGCATTCAACAAGTTGTGTAGAGTAACAAGCTTGATGTAATCACTGTGGGCAAGGAATATGGGACCAAATACTAAACTTATGACTACTTTAATACGCTATAAGTGAATTTGTCCAAATATTTACGGGTTTTTCAAATAGAAGAACTAGATACATAAAGTGTTTTCACTTCTAAACAGTAACACAGATATGTATGAATACCTTCAAATAAAAGGTGACATTATGTACTGTAGCCTGATATGAAACGTTCTATCTCAAATCCAAAATGCTGGAGCATAGCACCAAATTTAAAACTGTAAGCTTCACTGTCCAAACACAAATGGTGTGGACTGTGTGTGCCTGGTAAACACATGTGGATCTGGTGAACAATTATCACTTGTTAACCAAATACAGGAATACTGACCTCAGAGTCTCCAGTTTACAGTGGGGATTCCCCAGTCCAGCAGAGAGCAGCTTCACTCCTGAATCCTTCAGGTCATTGTTACTCAAATCCAGCTCTCTCAGGTGTGAGGGGTTTGACTCCAGAGCTGAGACCAGAGAAGCACAGCCTTCCTCTGCGATTCCACAGCCTGACAGCCTGTAAAGAGATCATTATGATTTCACAAACACTAATGTAAACAACAACGCACTGATTCAATATATTTATTCCTGATGATTAGTACTTAAATGTTGTTTTATGTACTTACAGAGCAGCTCTGGAGGCTTTGAACACTGGTAGCAGCCTCAGAAGACCTTCCTCTGATCTGGAGTATTTCTTCAGGTCGAACACATCCAGCTCCTTTTCTGAAGTCAGCAACACAAAGACCAGAGCTGACCACTGTGCAGGTGACAGTTTGGCATCTGAGAGACTTCCTGAGCTCAGGTAGCTTTGGATCTCCTCCACTAGAGAATGGTCATTCAGTTCATTCAGACAGTGGAACAGACTGATGCACCTCTCTGGAGAGGGATTCTCCCTGATCTTCTCCTTGATGTACTTGACTGTTTCTTCATGGCTCTGTGAGCTGCTTCTTGTCTTTGTCAGTAGACCTCGTAAGTGCTTCTGATTGGACTCCAGTGAGAGGCCCAGAAGGAAGCGGAGGAAAAGGTCCAGGTTTCCCGTCTCACTTTGTAAGGCTTTATCCACAGCACTCTTGTAGACCTTAACTTCTGGCTTGTCACTGAACAGCAAATAACATTTCCTGGATGTTGATTGAGGTTTGGCCATTAGATTCTCATTGTTGTTGATGAATGAGAGGAACACATATACAGCAGCCAGAAACTCCTGAATGCTCAGATGCACGAAGCAGTACACCTTGTCCTGGTACAGCCCACATTCCTCTTTGAAGAGCTGTGTGCACAATCCTGAGTACACGGAGGCTTCATTGACATCAATGCCAGCCTCTTTCAGGTCTTCTTCATAGAAAATCAGATTTCCCTTCACAAGCTGTTGAAAAGCCAATTTTCCCAGTGACAGAATGCTCTCTTTATTCCAGTGTGGACCTGTCTCTTCTTTCCCAAGATACTTTTCATTCTTCTGTTTGGTATGAAACACCACAAGGTGTGTGTACATCTCAGTCAGAGTCTTGGGCATCTCTTCTCTCTTATGTTTCAACATGTGTTCAAGGACTGTTGCAGAAATCCAACAGAAGACTGGAATGTGGCACATGATGTGGAGGCTCCTTGAAGTCTTTATGTGTGAGATGATTCTGCTGGCCAGGTCCTCATCACTGAATCTCTTCCTGAAGTACTCCTCCTTCTGTGGGTCATTGAACCCTCGTACCTCTGTCACCTGGTCAACACACCCTGAAGGGATCTTATTGGCTGCTGCAGGTCGGGTAGTTATCCAGAGAAGAGCAGAGGGAAGCAGATTTCCCTTGATGAGATTTGTCAGCAGAACATCCACTGAAGTTGACTTGGTGACGTCACAACATATCTTGTTGTTCTGGAAGTCTAGGGGCAGTCGGCACTCATCCAGACCATCAAAGATGAACAGAACTTTGTACTTGTCGTAGTTGGAGATTCTTGATTCTTTGGTTTCCATTGAGAAGTGATTGAGAAGTTCAATCAAAGTGTGTTTTTCCCCTTTCATCAAATTCAGCTCGCGAAAAGGCAATGAAAATACAAATTGGACATCCTGATTTGCTTTTCCTTCAGCCCAATCCAGAATGAACTTCTGCACAGAGACGGTTTTTCCAATGCCAGCGACTCCCTTTGTCAGCACAGTTCTGATAAGTTTGTCTTGTCCAGATAAGGGTTTGAAGATGTCGTTACATTTCATTGCAGTCTCTGGTATTGCTTGTTTCCTGGTTGTTGTCTCAATCTGCCTCAGCTCATGCTCATTATTGACCTCTCCTGTTCCACCCTCTGTGATGTAGAGCTCTGTGTAGATCTTATTGAGAAGTGTTGGGTTTCCTTGTTTAGCGATCCCCTCAAATACACATTGAAACTTCTTCTTTAGATTAGATTTGAGTTCACGTTGGCAAATCACAGCAAGCTCATCTGAATCTAGAAACAACACCAAGGATGTCAATATTACGTTTTATGTTAGAAAGTTGTACATAATAATAATAACTTATTCTCTTAACTGCCTGTATTAATGTGTAAATGTTTTTTTAAATCATTACACACTGGTGTGACTGTTTATATTATTGTTGGTATTATTCATGTTCTCACATTCCCAATCATTTCATACAATCATGGCCACCTGATCATCCCCAGCTTCGAATTGGCTCAAGGCTGCTACAATATCATTGAGTTAGCTACGTTAGCTGTACTTTAGTTACAGCTTTTAAATGTTTGTTATAAAACAGCATTCAACATGAGGCAGACAGCTCTTACTTTTCTCCAGTTTGTCAGCAAGCTCCTTCTGGTTCATTTTCCTCAGGACGTGCAGTGTGATCTTCAGAGCCCCCTCTCTGGCACTGCTCTCCTGCTTCTCATATTCAGCATCCACCACTTCCTTATCCTGCTTCTGACTCTCAAAGCCTTGTGGGAGTTCTGGACTAAGAATCCTCTTGAACATCTTCAGCTCATTCCTCACAAATGTGATAATATTCTCTTCAAGCAACTGAAATAAATAAAGTAAATACGTTAAGCAAGAGAAAAAATGCTTTCTCATTTAACACATTAATGAATGATTGACAGATCAACTTTACTTGAGGTAAACAAAAGTACATAACAGGACCACATACACTGAATATGGAGGCCAGGTCTGTTTGCTGACTCTGGGAAGACTGACTACTGAGAATCTCTGTTGGTTGGTTTCTGTGGACAAAACATCCAAAGAGTGCACAGACACACACACAGGGAATGTTTTGTTTGTTTAATATTGTTTTAGGACAATGAAAATGGAAAAAAGGATTAGCCTTTGGGAGAGGAGAAATTACTAGAGACAGTGTTGTTTAACTCACTGACATTGACCCATGAGTTCTTCTTACCTTTGTTCAGTAGAAAAGTCTCCCTCTCTGAACACTATAGGTGTACCCATAGACCTGTCACTCTTCATGTACACACAGCTGGGTACAGGGGAGTCTGGTCTCTCCTGACTTCAACACAAGAATCAAACATTCCATCTCATATAATCTGAGCTCAGATGGGGAAACATAAGAAGAGTTTCATTCCAAAACGCTACATATCCATTTTCAGAAATGTTCTTAAATTAGCTTTTAAAGAAATTACGAAAGAGATTGGTGTGTTTTTTCACTATCTAATCATGGCATGGGGTTGTTCAATGACAGCCATGCATTTGTCTAAAATCTATCACTTGATGGTTTCATTTCAGAAAGACAAATAATCATGTTTTTTTGCTAAATGCTATATATCTACCTCACTCTCAGAGAAATAAGTTGTACTGCTTGGTTTTACACTGTCAAATGTAACAAATAACTACATTTTTAGTAAAGAATTGTACAAATGATACATTTGTGAAATTCATTTTTCTATATTTAAAAACAATAATTCAATACAGTAATCTGAGATCTTTATGTAAAACATTTACATTGGAAATTCAGCAGATGTTCTTATCCAGGGCCCGGTTTCCCAAAAGCATCTTTAGGCTAAATTCACTGTTAGAACCTTCGTTGGAGCATTGTTAAATCTCTGAGCTTGAAAGAGAGTGACCAGGCACTACATATTTTACTGGTTTGTAACTCTCTGACTCCGCCCCCAGTTACAGGGGTATAAAGCAGCCCAAGAGTTAACAAACAGACAGGGAGAGTTTGAGAGGCAGGTTTATGGTTCCCCCTAGACTCTCAGACTCCAGCCGTGGGGGATGGGGAGTGGAGTGTACTGCTTGGGGTTGTGAGGTGCTGATAACAGTCACCCTCAGCCGCAGGGAATTTGTAACGGAGCTGTTTCCCAAAACCATCATTATTAATGTTGCACTTGAAATTGCTCATAATCTAATACGTGCCTCAGACCACTCGTAGAACAGCTGAGTGAGTCGTTAGATGCGTTTTTTGCACTCCGGAGTCACTTTATACACAGAAGACCTAGGTCAAACATACTACAGTCCTTCTGTATGTTAAGTCCTCTGGGGACTAAAGTATCTACAACATACGAAATCAAATCAAATTTTATTTGTCACATACACATGGTCGACACATGCTCCAAAAACGCAATCGCTTTGGCAAATGCATGTTACATCTTCGGCCGGTGTAGGAAAGATGCATCTTAAAACACTCATAAGCCTAAGTTCCATCGCTCTCAGAAAAACAGCCCCAGAGACATGGCAAATATCTTAATTTGATAATCCTGTGTTGCAAGAATTTTCCTGTCAGACTTGATTTGCCCTAACAAAAAATGTATCAACCCCTACAAAAATGTCCATGAATTATAATCAACATAATAATTAATATTTCCTGTTGCTGAAACTGAGTCAAATGAAGACATGGCATCTGTAAGTTCATTCATCTTAAGATAGCTAGGTGAGACAACCACATACCACAGTAAAATAGTCAGGATACGAACATTCCATTCCAGCTAAACAATTGACATACAGTGCATTCGGAATGTAGTCAGACCCCTTGACTTCTTCCACATTTTGTTACATTACAGCCTTATTCTAAAATTGATTACATTGATTAGAAAAAACAATCTAAACACAATACCCCATAATGACAAAGCAAAAACAGGTTTAGAAATTTTAGCAAATCTATATAATCACATTTACATATGTATTCAGATCCTTTACTCAGTACTTTGTTTAAGCACCTTTGGCAGCGATTACAGCCTTGAGTCTTCTTGGATATGACGCTACAAGCTTGGCACACCTGTATTTGGGGAGTTTCTCCAGTTCTTCTCTGCAGATCCTCTCAAGCTCTGTCAAGTTGGATGGGGAGCGTCACTGCACAGCTATTTTCAGGTCTCTCCAGAGATGTTCGATCGGGTTCAAGTCCGGGCTCTGGCTGGGCCACTCAAGGATATTCAGTGACTTGTCCCGAAGCCACTCCTGCGTTGTCTTGGCTGTGTGCTTAGGGTCGTTGTCTTGTTGGAAGGAGAACCTTCGCCCATGTCTGAGGTCCAGAGTACTCTGGAGCAGGTTTTCATCAAGGATTTCTCTGTACTCTGCTCCGTTCATCTTTCCCTCGATCCTGACTAGTCTCCCAGTCCCTGCCGCTGAAAAACATCCCCACAGCATGATGCTGCCACCACCATGCTTCACTGTAGGGATGGTGCCAGGTTTCCTCCAGACGTGATGCTTGGCATTCAGGCCAAAGAGTTCCATCTTGGTTTCATCAGACTAGATAATCTTCTTCTCATGGTCTGAGAGTCCTTTAGGTGTCTTTTGGAAAACTCCAAATGGGCTTCATGTGCGTTTTACTGAGGAGTGGCTTCCATCTGGCCACTCTACCATAAAGGCCTGATTGGTGGAGTGCTGCAGAGATGGTTGTCCTTCTGGAAGGTTCTCCCATCTCCACAGAGGAATTCTTGAGCTCCGTCAGAGTGACTATCGGGTTCTTGGTCACCTCCCTGGCCAAGGCCGTTCTCCCCTGATTGCTCAGTTTGGCCGGGCTGCCATCTCTAGAAAGACCCTTGGTGGTTCCAAACTTCTTCCATTTAAGAATGATTGAGGCCACTGTGTTCTTGGGGACCTTCAATGCTGCAGAAATGTTTTGGTTCCATTCCCTAGATCTGTCCCTCGACACAATCATGTATCGGAGCTGTACGGACAGTTCTTTGGGCCTAATGGCTTGGTTTCTGTTCCGACATCCACTGTCAACTATGGGACCAACAAACGTCTATTTTCCAGTGTGTTTATGTTAAAGGTGAATCAACAGTTACTACATCCATTTTTGGATCCACATCCATTGTTTTACTTATTAATAAATGATATCTACCCATTGATTCAGAAAATAATATAACTTCTAAATGCCTCATGAGCTTAGTTCTGTCTTTCTCTATCAGAACCCAAAATACAAGCTTGTTTTACTCCAAAACAAAATACTGTAAAGCCTCAAAACATGGTTAAAAGTATAATTGTTGTACCATGGATGGTCAGTCTTTGCATCCATCCCGTCTATACATTTTAGTGGTCACATTTCTCCAGCCCCATCCCAGCTTTTTACCAAAACAGTGGCGGGGAAAACACTTTGTTATTGTTTCAACTGTTACTTTGGCAGATACTGTTCCCCATCTTAAGAAAGTGTTTTTTTACAATTAACTCATTAATGCATGGTGTTTTTGGTTAAGGGTGTATGGACCATTGTTGCATCGTTCATTGTTATCCTGTAAAATGGCTGTTTTATGGTTGTAAGTGACAAAATGAACTAACAAATGTTGTATATTTTTAAATTCTGAGTAATTACTACTTCAATAAGGATATACACTTTATTCAGTGACCTTAGGTATAGAAACAGATGGTCAGATCAACACAATGCTTCGAAGAAATGTGTTGCAATTGCTACATAATTCCAATAGATGTCAGCATAAGACCACAAATGAAATCTCATAAAATACATTTATTTTTCGCCATGGATACACCGCTACCCCCTGCTTTTTCTGTCCCTTTCCACAATGCTGACGCAAGAGGAAGGAACATCATTTTAACAGATTACTGTGAATTGCTCTAAGATTATTAATGTTTATTATGACCTATTTGAATGCTCATGTTTTGAAATTATACTTGATTACTATTCCAATAACGAGTATCAATAATCCTGAACATTAATTCAGTCACCTTCTGGTCGGGAAAAGTATTTTCCTAGAACATACATTGTCAAATTCATCAACCAGCATCAACACGCTCTGTTGTAAATATATAGATAAATATAACTGTAAAGTAATGAATAACCATTTTAGAAAATAATGGGACATATAGTTTTTGGTTGCGTGCTATTTTATGTCAAACATATTAATGTTTGTAGCCTATAATTGATGCTTTGTGGTCTTATGCTGCCTTCTATTGGAAATGTTTAGCAACTAAAAGTGATTAATTCACATAAAGACATTGGTGAGGCAGCTGAGAAATAGTGTATTTTTATTATTCATTCCTGAGATCAGTCTCAAACCTGCCCCAACTATCCCACACCAATTGCTGGACATAGAGGTTACTAGGTCACACCCAGTTCAAACCACATGTGTTCTGCCTTGCAATAATAAATAACTAATAACCAAATATGAAGATGCTTACATTGGTTTTGATAAAAAAAAAAAAAAAAGCTATTTAGTACTATAATGGTATTTACTAACATAATATTATTACTAAAATAGTTTCTAAAAGTGTTCTAAGCTACCCTACCCTAGAATTAGGGTTAATGCTAAAATAGGTTATGCATAGGTTTAGTGGCGCAGCGGTCTAAGGCACTGCATCTCAGTGTTTGAGGGGTCACTACAGACACCCTGGTTTGAATCCAGGCTGAATCACAATCAGCTGAGCTTGGGAGTCCCATAGAGTGGTGCACAATTGGCCCAGCGTTGTCTGGGTTTGGCCAGTGTAGGCCGTTGTTGTAAATAAAAATTTGTTCTTAACTGACTTGCCTGGTTAAATAAAGAAAATGTTAAGATTTTTCAAGCCAAGGTTTATAGCTCTCTTGCTCCTTCCTGTGGCCACTTTCTAGGCTCATAATCTGAGGTTGCAACTGAGTCAGATCTACAGATCAATGAGCTGGACCTGTCCATTTGGTTTGCAACTCAGTGAAACTGCGCAGCATTCGCTCAATTCGATGCCTACGAACAAACATATTTAGACGCATATCAAATTACCATTTAGAAACAACAAATCAATTTTGTTTATTTCTTAATGAAAACATTTATTCTGGCTGTTTAAAATCAGCCACATCTTGAAAAAGAGGACAGGGACATGCGTTTTGTTTAGGTTTTATAGCTTTTTCTGAAATCAAACATGGTTAACCATGACCAGAAAATGTTTAACATTGATGGCTATGTGCAGCCATCCCTAGAACTGTGGGTCACCACAATGTGTACCCAGGTGAACAGTGAGCGTGCTCACCAAGTAGCCATAACCTTATTAATAATAAGTTACCTGAGGTCAGCCTACAGGGTTAACCCAGGCAGGTCTCATTGATAACAATAGCGAAGCTGACATTGTGATGCAGAACAGTGGGCTGGGAATACAACTTTTAGAAGGAGAGTTGGTGCCACGGTGCTCAATATAACTAATAGGAGCTGGCAGGGTGAAAAATGCCCTAAAATGGGGCCTGTTTTCTCACAATTACTTCATAACTAGGGACATAAAGTAATATTATGAAACTGGGCTCCATGGCGGATGCAATTAACTCGTTTTTATCAGAAAAAAACGTTAAAAATGACGTGTCCAGCCTACTTGAGGTGCCTCGAAAATAATATTCAAAAGTTTGGTCCTTGGACAATAAGCGGTTAAACACTAAAATGACCGTCCGTCTAGTGAAGAGAGGAGAACCGGACAGAGGGAGCCAGCATCCGTCAACGAGAGAGATAACAGGTGGAAGAAACAACCGGGGACCTCCATCGGTCCACAAGAAATGCAGGCAGCCAGTGATGATGTAGTGGTAGCTAGAATAACTAGGATGCTGCTGGTAGAGTAGCTAGCTAGCCTAGCTAGCTGTACCGACTAGCTTGGCTAACAAGCAGGTCGTTCATCTGTCCCGCATCTCGAGGATGATTACGAATGCGGTGAACCACAAAATGAAACAAGGATAGCGAGTGAAAAGGATCTGGCTACACTCATACTGTCCCTGACCGTAAAGAAAAAAGCAAACAATAAACTTGTCTCAACACTAGCAAAATCCGTCGTTATTCCACCTCTGCCCACTCTGCGCGCACCTGGACAATATCCTTGGCCCCACACCGACACCGACAGTTCTGTACGGAAACAATAACTAAACCCACTCTTTACAGTGGGTTACATTAGTAATATACTTTTTAAAATTTGATGTAAAACATTCAAAGTTTTTTTTATCACAACATTTTGAGATCTGGGCCCATATCCACAAAGCATCTTCGAGTAGAAAATTGGTGCTGAGTGCTGAGAATGAAGACATTTTAATTAAAGCTATGCATGGTCTCTAGTCCCATTATTTAATTGTTTATTAAATTATTTGGTAAAAATGTTACTCTTTAATAGTAATAGCCATAATTCATAAATGGCACCATGCAGGGTTCTATATGGAAGCATTTTGGTTCAGTGAAGAAGAACCTCTAGAGTTCTGATCAGAGAACCCTATAAAGGGTTCTATATAGAACTTTTAGTAGGTCCATACATTAAGCAAGATAGAACCCTTTTTGGTTTAAACAGGAGTGAAGAGTGTGTTAATATAACGGTAATATTGTCAGAATTCAGCTTGTAACAACAATCAGAATTAGTAAAAACAATAAGGTAATGCATGTCAACATATTAGGTAATAATTAACAGGAGGCAAAGTGGCCATGTCATGTTGAAATTCTATCAAATGTCTTACATTGCAACGACTACAGTCAGGATTGAGAAGCCCTGATTTAGCAGATGCTCTTATCCAGAGCGATTTACAGTAAGTGCGTTCATCTTAAGATAGCTAGTTGAGACAACCACATATCACAGTCCATAGCCACTGGAAGTAGGGCTGCTGAGGGTGCTGAAGGATCTGAACTGAACAAATATTTAGTGCACTGGGCCTTTACCAGTCCTGTATTAGTGGACCTAATAGCCGCCTGTAGCCGGCCCCAAAAACATTTAGGATGGATATAGCGTTTTGGAAATAAACTCCTTCTAAATTCTTAATTAAAGAACATTGTATTCTCACCTCTTAGCTTTGGTGTCATGTTCACCCGAGAGATTCATTTTAGAAGCAGGGCCCCCCTCCTCTCTCTCCCCAGAGAGACTCTATTTCCGAGCACTGACGTCTAAACAGAAATCCAACATGTTGGTTGTGGTTAACACAGTGACAACTTATTATTGAAGTTCAATTGTTCTCTTTTATTCATTATCTCTTAGAAATAACAACATTTACTAACAGACACATCCAAACAGTCAGGTGATTTAATGCAATCACATGAACATGTATTCAAGACTGATATTTTTCACCTCTTCTCCATGCAGTGGAACTATTGATAATAATATCTCACTTTCTCTTCTAATCATTTCACTCGTTCTAGTGTGTTGCTTTGTTCAACAGCTATGCTATTATTATGCTGTTACTGAATTCAGTTCATAATAACAATGTTATGAAAATTATGTTCAGTGTTTCATACCAAATTACACAGGAAGCAGGAGCACATTGTAATTTAGAAAAAAACTATTGTTCTGATATTCTGAAAGATGATTTAGAACTATGATACATAAATTTTTACAAATTGTAAAATAACCACGATATACAAATTCTATAATGAATTTTATTGCCTACGCCCAGTTAGCACCATTTTGTATGATTGAAGTGTCACGTACCTGTCCCAGGTGAAATGGACTGTTAGATCTGAGTGTTTTACTGTTATTCTCTATACTATAATAACACCATACATTTAATGTCCCAACACACTTTACAATAATCCTTAAGATTCTTACCTTGTAGCCTGAATTCACAACCAGAACATGTCAAGTCATTGAGATATTTTCCATTGTGCTGAGAGAGAATGTTCTAGGTACAGTTGAACTTTGGATGCAATAATATCTGGTCAAAGTGTAGTGAAAACACCATAGTACAGCATAAACATTACAGTAGTTTAACCTTTGGCCAGTAAAGGTGTCACGATCTTGACAAGGAGAGGACCAAGGTGCAGCGTGTGTTGAGTTCCACATCTTTAATTACAGTGAAACTTACCAAATAAACAACCAAAGAACTACGCTCAGACACGGTGTAGCGCACACAGCAACTAAACACTACAAACATTCAATACCCCCCACAACACAGGTTGGGGGAAAGAACAAACTAAATAGGATCCCCAATTAGAGGCAACGAACAACAGCTACCTCTAATTGGGAACCAACTCAAAAACCAACATAAAGAATGCTAAACACCCCTGGTCACGTCCTGGCCCAAAACCACATAGAGAACCCAGAGGGCTCTCTATGGCCAGGACGTGACAAAAGGCCATGGCATATTATAACATGTAGAATCATTATGATGGATCCAGCTTCAAAATATCTCTAACTTTGAACTGTACAATGTGGTCCCAAATGATTGACACCATTGACACCCTCAAACTAACTATTTGTTTCCTGATCAGATCTGTTCAAACCAACTCTTAGTTTCCTGATTCAGATCTGTTCAAACCAACTCTTAGTTTCCTGATTCAGATCTGTTCAAACCAACTCTTAGTTTCCTGATTCAGATCTGTTCAAACCAACTCTTAGTTTCCTGATTCAGATCTGTTCAAAACCAACTCTTAGTTTCCTGATTCAGATCGGTTCAAAACCAACTCTTAGTTTCCTGATTCAGATCTGTTCAAACCAACTCTTCTGACTGTCATTGTCATGCCATGTATATCTAAAGGAGTTGGCTAAAGCACGCACAGATCTGGGACCAGACTAATGTATCCGTGGGTCGCCAGTTAGACTGTTTGTCTGGTTTCTGGTCTGTGGTCAGCAGTGGTGGCTGGTGGCATGGAGGACAGGCTCATAATAATGTCTGGAATAAAATGAATGGAATGGTATCAAACTCATCAAACACATACGTAAAATTCCATTCACTTCATTCCAGCCCTTATTATGAGCCGTTCATCCTCCCCTTATCAGCCTCCTCTGGTGGTCAGTGGGCACAGCATGGTTGGGGTCAATTCCATTTCAATTTCAATCAATTCAGAAGGTAAACCGCATTATGAAGCATTGAAGAGAATTGGAATGTTAGTGTACTTCCTGAATTGACTGGAATTCTAACAGAATTGACTCCAATCCTGGGGCACAGTGCTGTGTTCTGCTGGCGGTGGTGGTGTGAGGTCTTAACCTCATTCTCCCTCCCTCTCTCATTCCCTCTTCCTCAATACGATGTAGATGAGACCACTGACCAGACACAGAGGGAAGGACACCCAGGCCAGGACGTAGGCAAAGCCGAATGCAGCATCCTCCTCCCGGACTCATCACCTTGTAAGGTATGATGAAATAGACTACATCAGATAAGACAGAGGATACCTCTTTCCAAAACATGTCCCCTGGTCACTCCCAGTACATATGATTAAAGGAGCCCAAGGCACCTTGATTACATAGATCACACAGAGGAGGAGTTGTGATAAATTATGTTTTCTAGATGGAAGGTACAGTATACCCTGTGTATGAGATGAAAAATGTATCAGTTGATGATTAGGATTGTTAGATGAACCCACTAAGTTACTGTTGAACTCAACTGGTGAGGCTCTTTAGCAGCTAGTTCCATGGACACACTGATTTCAATGTCCTTCACCAAGGTCACATGACTTTCAGTCAACAGTCTCTTTTGTGTAGCTTCACTCCGTAGGCCACATACTAGTCTGTCTCTAATGATGTCATTAGAACACCATTCCACTCCCAGTGTTCTGATAGTTTCTTTAATGCAGCAGCAAACATTGGTACTGATTCTCCTTCTTCCAGATGTCTCCTGTGGAACCTGAACCTTTCGGTATTAACTAGTGGTTCTGGTGAAAAATATCCTTTAAGTATCTCCACAATATCCCCGTACGTCTTATTACCAGTTCTGTCTGGCTGTAGCAGGCTGCCTAGTAAATTACATGTCTTTGGCCCCATTACACTAAAACATGTAGGCACAATGTTGTCCTCATCAATGTCATTTACAAGAACAAAATATTCAAGCCGTTCTGTATATGATTTCCACTGCTCAATACTTTCATCAAACTGTCCAATGGTTCCATCAATTCCTTTAATTTTTCATTTCTCAATAAGCTTGTGATTGTCACTCACTTCAATATTGTCGTCAATCACGGGAATATTTTCCTCAGTCAGGTGATCTTCACTCACTTCACTCATTGACGTTTCCTCCTAAGTTCGCTCATTTAGTAGTTTTAATTAAAAGGTTCATCTTCACAGTTGAATAAATGTCCTTTCCTTTAATCACTCTATTTTCCTACCTTTTTAATCACATTGTTTTCCCGCTCTGACGTCCATCTCGAGTCCTTTTCTGCCGTTCATGATGTTAACTCTCATTCTTAGTGTAAGGGGTGCGTACTGGCGGAAGAGAAGTCAGGTGCAGGAGAGCAGAACTCTGTTTTCACAACGGAGCAGTTAAATAATAAAACCCACCGGAAAACAGAACAAACAGAATAAATTGGAAACATAACCCGTCGCACACCATACAACGTGCACAAGCACTTACAAAACAAACAATTCCGGACAAGCACATGTGGGAAACAGAGGGTTAAATACACAACATGGAATGAATGGAAATGAATGATGAAGATCGGCGACGCCGACCACTGAGCACCGCCCAAACAAGGAGAGGCACCAACTTCGGCAGAAGTCGTGACACTTAGCTAGCTTGACTATGCACTTGCCTCTGCTTGCAATACACTGTGCTAACATTAACCTATACTGTACCACAGCAAATAACAGTTTTAAACAGTTGTAAAAACTGACTTCTTCCAGAAAGAATAGTTCCTGTAGATTCAGACTTACTCATCGCCAATCCTTTGTTTTGTGTCGTGGGTTTCATAACCACATCTGTACAACAATTCAATAATGATGAGACTGGAAACAGGAATCAGTTCAACTATTTATCTGAAACGTGATCATCTCAACACATACTAACCCACATGATGCTCTGTGGCAAAACCCCAATAACCAACAAATACACAAATAAGTCAATTTAAACTAAACAAAACTCATAGAGGAATTTAAATGTTCAGTTCTAGAAAGTAGGGCCAATGGATAGGGTCAGAAAGGTCAGTATGTTTGATAGCTGCAGAGGTGACATAACAAGCATAAGGTCCATTATAACACAGTGGAGTAGAGGTGGGAGCTAAAAGCAGACATGGACAGTGAGACGGTGTGAGGAGGTCAGGGGTGAAACACTAGATCAGGACAGGTAGAAATGGCAGGTCTGGAAATAGACACAGAGACACATTCTGATCATGGCTCAGACCAGACCTGAGACACCCAAACAAAAGTTGCCATAGCATCTGTCAAGTAGGCTTCATGGGATTTCCTTTCATCAAAATACAAAACATGGACATGAGGCATCTGTCAATAAAAAGTTGTTTTTTGAGAAAGGATGGAATGACTTAGTGTTACTGACATTTAGTGAAAGGATGGAATGCCTTAGTGTTACTAACATTTAGTGAAAGAATGGAATGACTTAGTGTTACTAACATTTAGTGAAAGGATGGAATGACTTAGTGTTACTAACATTTAGTGAAAGGATGGAATGACTTAGTGTTACTAACATTTAGTGAAAGAATGGAATGACTTAGTGTTACCAACATTTAGAGAAAGGATGGAATGACTTAGCGTTACTAACATTTAGAGAAAGAATGGAATGACTTAGTGTTACTAACATTTAGTGAAAGGATGGAATGACTTAGTGTTACTAATATTTAGTGAAAGGATGGAATGACTTAGCGTTACTAACATTTAGAGAAAGAATGGAATGACTTAGTGTTACTAACATTTATAAGAAAGGATGGAATGACTTAGTGTTACTGACATTTAGTGAAAGGATGGAATGACTTAGCGTTACTAACATTTAGAGAAAGAAT
>QNTS01010378.1:21530-33411 GCA_003317085.1 Hucho hucho
ACATTTAGTGAAAGGATGGAATGACTTAGTGTTACTAACATTTAGTGAAAGGATGGAATGACTTAGCGTTACTAACATTTAGAGAAAGAATGGAATGACTTAGTGTTACTAACATTTAGTGAAAGGATGGAATGACTTAGCGTTACTAACATTTATAAGAAAGGATGGAATGACTTAGTGTTACTGACATTTAGTGAAAGGATGCAATGACTTAGTGTTACTAACATTTAGTGAAAGGATGCAATGACTTAGTGTTACTAACATTTAGTGAAAGGATGGAATGACTTAGTGTTACTAACATTTAGTGAAAGGATGGAATGACTTAGTGTTACTAACATTTAGTGAAAGGATGGAATGACTTAGCGTTACTAACATTTAGAGAAAGAATGGAATGACTTAGTGTTACCTAACATTTAGTGAAAGGATGGAATGACTTAGTGTTACTAACATCATATCAAACATAAAACATTTATATAAATGTAGGAGCGTGGATCAGAAAACCAGTCAGTATCTGGAGTGTCCACCATTTCCCTCATGCAGCGCGACCATATCCTTCACATAGAGTTGATCAAACTATTGATTGTGGCCTGTGGATATTGTCCCACTCCTCTTCAATGGCTGTGCAAAGTTGCTGGATATTGGCGGGAATTGGAACACGCTGTCGTACACATCTATTCAGAGCATCCCAAATATGCTCAATGGATGACATGTCTGGTAAGTACTCAGGCCATGGATTAATAATAATAATTTTTTAAAAGATTTTTTTAGCTTCCAGGAATTGTGTATATATCTTTGTGACATCGGACCGTGCATTATCATTCTGAAACACGAGGTGATGGCGGCGGATGAATGACACGACAATGGGATCTCATCACGGTATGTCATCGATAAAATTGCCATCGATAAAATGCACTTGTGTTTGTTGTCCGTAGCTTATGCCTGCCCATACCATAACCCCACCTCCACCATGGGGCACCCTGCTCACAATGTTGACATCAGCAAACCGCTCGCCCACATGACACCATACAAGTGGTCTGCGGTTTTTATATAATAAAATTGCACATTTTATATGAACATTTGTAATCAAATAAAATCAAAAATCAAATTAACTTCTTTGGGAGCAGAGCACGAGGTGACTGTTTTGGAGAGCCTGACGTGCCCAAAGTAAAAAGCCTCCCATTCAGGCCCAGAAAATAGGATATGCACATATGTAGTACCATTGGATAGGAAACACTCTGAATTTTCTAAAAGTGTTAACAATTTGTCTGTGAGTATAACAGAACGGATATGGCAGGCGAAACCCAGAGGAATTTCTGTCCTGGAGAAAGTGGTTTTGACACATTGCCTCATTTAGAACCCCTCCCTTATGAAAATTCCCATATAAGGGCATGTGAATGCAGTACCTATCGCTTCCTCGGGATGTCAACAGTCTCGAGACAGTGTTCATTTTTGATTTGGATGCTTTAGAGCAGAGAATAAGAGGAAACCAGGAAGTGTCCCATTTATGTCAACAGAAGGGAACGCGCGCTCCCGACAAAGCGCGCTTTGTGTTTTTTACCGTCTTTATCGCTCAGTTTATATTCCCTCATTAAAATGCAATTCCATTTATAACATTTTGACATGCGTTTTTCTGGATTTTTTTGTTGTTATTCTGTCTCTCACTGTTCAAATAAACCTACCATTAAAATTATAGACTGACCATTTCTTTGTCAGTGGGCAAACGTACAAAATCAGCAGGGGATTAAATATTTTTTTCCCTCACTGTAGGAGAGAGAAGCAGCCGTATCCTGATCCCCCAGAGAGATTTGAGTTCTGGAAACAGGTGCTGTGTGGAGGGGGTCTGACTGGGCGCTGTTACTGGGAGGCAGAGTGGAGTGGGAGTGGGGCTGTTATAGGAGTGACATATAAAGGAATAAGCAGGAGAGGAGAGGGTTACGACTGTGTGATTGGATGGAATGACAAGTCCTGGAGTCTGTTCTGCTCTGACAATAGTTACACTGCCTGGCACAATTATAATACCACTCTCATAGCCGTCCCCCTCTCCAGCTCCCACAGAGTAGGAGTGTATCTGGACTGGCCAGCCGGACACTCTGTCCTACAGAGTATCCTCTGACACACTGACCCACCTGAACACATTCTACACCACATTCACTGAGCCCCTCTATCCAGGGTTTAGGGTTCGGTATGTTGACTCCTCAGTGTCCCTGTAAATAATAACCATGGTAGCCACAAACACACACACACACTGGACACACACACTGGACACACACACACTGGACACACACACACACTGGACACACACACACAATATTGTACAGCTAACCTTGTGGTGACATACAATTCAGTCCCATTCAAAATCCTATTTTCCCTAACCCTTACCCTAACCCTAACCCTAAACCTTAACCTTAAATGTAATTTTGCACACTCACAGCACTGCTCTGGAGGCTTTGACCATTGGCATCAGCCTCAGAAGACCTTCCTCTGATCTGGAGTATTTCTTCAGGTCAAACACATCCAGCTCCTTTTCTGAAGTCAGCAACACAAAGACCAAAGTTGACCACTGTGCAGGTGAAAGTTTGGCTTCTGAGAGACTTCCTGAGCTCAGGTAGCTTTGGATCTCCTCCACTAGAGAATGGTCATTCAGTTCATTCAGACAGTGGAACAGATTGATGCTCCTCTCTGGAGAGGGATTCTCCCTGATCTTCTCCTTGATGTACTTGACTGTTTCTTCATGGCTCAGTGTTTGTGATTGGACTCCAGTGAGAGGCCCAGAAGGAAGCGAACGAAAAGGTCCAGGTTTCCCGTCTCTCTTTGTAAGGCTTTATCCACAGCACTCTTGTAGACAGTAACTTCAGGCATGTCTCTGAACAGCGCAGAAAAGTTCCTAGACGTTGATTGAGGTTCGGCCATTAGATTCTCATTGTTGTTGATGAATGAGAGGAACACATATACAGCAGCCAGAAACTCCTGAATGCTCAGATGCACGAAGCAGTACACCTTGTCCTGGTACAGCCCACATTCCTCTTTAAAGAGCTGTGTGCACAATCCTGAGAACACTGAGGCTTCATTGACATCAAAGCCAGCCTCTTTCAGGTCTTCTTCATAGAACATCAGATTTCCCTTGACAAGCTGTTGAAAAGGCAGTTTTCCCAGTGACAGAATGCTCTCTTTATTCCAGTGTGGACCTGCCTCTTCTTCCCAAGATACTTTTTATTCTTATGTTTGGTATGAAACACTACAAGGTGTGTGTACATCTCAGTCAGAGTCTTGGGCATCTCTTCTCTCTTATGTTTCAGCATTTGTTCAAGGACTATTGCAGAAATCCAACAGAAGACTGGAATGTGGCACATGATGTGGAGGCTCCTTGATGTCTTTATGTGTGAGATGATTCTATTGGCCAGGTCCTCATCACTGAATCTCTTCCTAAAGTACTCCTCCGTCTGTGGGTCATTGAACCCTCGTACCTCTGTTAACTAGTCAACACACCCCGAAGGGATCTTATTGGCTGCTGCGGGTCGGGTAGTTATCCAAAGGAGAGCAGAGGGAAGCAAATTTCCCTTGATGAGATTTGTCAGAAGAACATCCATTGAAGTTGACTTTGTGACGTCACAACAGATCTTGTTCTTCTGGAAGTCTAGGGGCAGTCGACACTCATCCAGACCGTCAAAGATTAACAGAACTTTGTACTTGTCGTAGTTGGAGATTCTTGAATATTTGGTTTCCATTGAGAAGTGATTGAGAAGTTCAATCAAAGTGTGTTCTTCCCCTTTCATCAAATTCAGCTCCCGTAAAGGGAATGAAAATACAAATTGGACATCCTCATTTGCTTTTCCTTCAGCCCAGTCCAGAATGAACTTCTGCACAGAGACTGTTTTTCCAATGCCAGCGACTCGCTTTGTCAGCACAGTTCTGATAAGTTTGTCTTGTCCAGTTAAGGGTTTGAAGATGTCGTTACATTTGACTGCAGTCTCTGGTCTTGCTTGTTTCCTGGTTGTTTCCTCAATCTGTCTCAGCTCATGTTCATTATTGACCTCTGTGATGTAGAGCTCTGTGTAGATCTTATTGAGAAGTGTTGGGTTTCCTTGTTTAGCCATCCCCTCAAATACACATTGAAACTTCTTCTTTAGATTAGATTTGAGTTCACGTTGGCAAATCACAGCAAGCTCATCTGAATCTAGAAATAACACAGAGGATATTAACATTACGTCTGTTTTATGGCCTACAGTATTGTAGGACTGTGTAATAAAGTTGTACATTATAATAATTTATTATCTTAACTTACTGTATAAATGTGTAAATGTTTTCATAATGCAATCCACACTGGTGTGACTGATTTATATCATTATTATTTGTATTGTTGTCTCTCTTTCACTGTCTCTCTCTATCTGTCTCCCTCTCACTCTCTGTCTATCTCTCTGTCTAAATTAATCTGGTTCATTTTACTCAGGACGTGCAGTGTGATCTTCAGAGCCCCCTCTCTGGCACTGCTCTCCTGCTTCTCATCTTCAGCATCCACCAATTCCTTATCATGCTTCTGTCTCTCAAAGCCTTGTGGGAGTTCAGGACTAAGAATCCTCTTGAAAATATTCAGCTTATTCTTCACAAATCTCATTATATTCTCTTCAAGTAACTGAAATAAATAAAGTAAATTAATTAAGCAAGAGAATAAATTATTTCTCATTAACACGAGTTCTTCTTACCTTTGATCAGTAGAAAAATATATAGGGTGATCCATAGATTTGTCACTCTTCATGGACACATAGCTGGGTACAGGGGAGGCTGGTCTCTCCTGCTTGATTGGGCTTCAACACAACAGAGACAAACATTCCGTCTCTCATCTACTCTGAGCTCAGATGGGGAAACATTAGAAGAGTTTAATTCCAAAAAGCTATATACCCATTTTCAGAAATGTTGGTAAATTAGCTTTTATAGTTTAAAGAAATTATGAAAGAAATTGGTTTCATTTTTTTTCTTCACTGTCTAATCATGGCATGTGGTTGTTACATGACAGACAGCTATCACTTGATTGTTTCATTTCAGAGAGACAAATAATCATGTTTTTTTGCATGTGCTATATATCTGCCTCACTCTCATAGAAATAAGTAGTACTCCTAGGTTTTACACTGTCAAATGTAACAAATAACTACATTTTGAATTAAGAACTGTACAAAGATGAGGTGAGGGCCCTCGTAGTGTGGTGTCAGGAAAATAACCTCTCACTCCACGTCAACAAAACAAAGGAGATGATCGGGGACTTCAGGAAACAGAAGAGGGAGCACCCCCCTATCCACATCGGCGGGACAGTAGTGGAGAAGGTGGAAAGTTTTAAGTTCCTCGGCGTACACATCACGGACAAACTGAAATGGTCCACCCACACAGACAGCGTGGTGAAGAAGACGCAACAGCGCCTCTTCAACCTCAGGAGGCTGAAGAAATTTGGCTTCTCACCAAAAACACTCACAAACTTCTACAGATGCACAATCGAGAGCATGCTGTCAGGCTGTATCACCGGCTGGTACGGCAACTGCTCCGCCCACAACCGTAAGGCTCTCCTGAGGGTAGTGAGATCTGCACAACGCATCACCGGGGGTAAACTACATACCCTCAAGGACACCTACACCACCCGATGTCACAGGAAGGCCAAAAAGATCATCAAGGACAACAACCACCCGAGCCACTGCCTGTTCACCCTTCTATCATCCAGAAGGCAAGGTCAGTACAGGTGCATCAAAGCTGGGACAGAGAGACTGAAAAACAGCTTCTATCTCAAGGCCATCAGACTGTTAAACAGCCATCACTAACATTGAGTGGCTGCTGCCAACATACTGACTCAAATCTCTAGCCACTTTAAATAATTGGAAATGGGATGTAACAAATGTATCACTCGCCACTTGAAACAATTTTGTATATAATGTTCACATATCCTACATTACTCATCTCATATGTATATAATGTACTCTATACCATCTACTGCATCTTGCCTATGCCGTTCGGCCATTGCTCATTCATATATTTATATGTACATACTCGTATTCATTCCTTTACTCTTGTGTGTATAAGGTAGTTGTTGTGAAATTGTTAGATTACTTGTTAGATACTACTGCATGGTCGGAACTAGAAGCACAAGCATTTCGCTACACTCGCATTAACATATGCTAACCATGTGTATGTGACAAATAAAATTTGATTTGATTTGATATGAAATGATACATTTGTGACATCAATATTTAAAAAAGGATTTGATACAGTAATATGAGATCTGTATGTAAAACATTTGACATCTGTACAGGGGTTTAAGCGACAACAAAAAATCCAATGACTGAAACTTAAGTTAATCTCAGATCGATTGTCTGGGGCCAAGATAACCTCCCTTTCATGTAAAAAAGTCCTGACCATCATGCTTTTAGGAAAAGAGGCTCCTTTTTTAAATGTATTAAACTGCAAATCTGACCAATTCTAGTCCCCTTACATAGGGGGTCCAGGGTCCTCCCCAGGAATTGTTTTATGTAGAAGGTTGAGAAGCTCAAAAAGGACATTCTACTCCAAAATGAATGAAAATAAAATGATGTGGACACCATCTAAAATATAATTTCCACCTCCAGAAATGAGCCCAATAACATATCGGTAAAAAAATATGTTTAAATGATTTTATCATATCGTCCCATATAGCCTGTATGAATGGTCTCTATTATCAGATGTGCCATTAGCAATAAGCATTATCACCTGTAGTCCAATGGATGCAGCATAGTGGCTATACATACATAGGCTGAAGCATGGGGTTTGTCCTCCTGCATTTACCCCATTGAACACAGCATCATGTATGTTATTATTATCCATTATTATTATTTAAAAGTATGATTATTATTATTCACTTGAAAAATACGATTTTTGTTGGTTTCTATTGCAAAGTATGTCATTGCCCTTTTAAGATGCCTTTGCCCCTTTAAGAGCTCTGAGGCAAATGACCTAAACATATGCAGTTATATGTATATTTTTGACAGCTGATCTGACCTCTGACCGTTAAAATATTGATACTGCACTCTGCCTTTGTTTGACCATAAACAACTACATGGGTAATCAAAAGCAAAGTGTAGTGTCTAGACATCTAAATGTGTTGATCCAACTTTTTTCTGTTTTTTTGTTTGATGGAAACATTTCAACTGTATTTAATGGTGTTATGTAGAATATGTTTTCATGTTTTGAGTGTTGTATTGAAGTACACCTCAAGCAAGAACTCTTTCATCATGGAGAATGTTTATACTTTTAATAAATATTTGACTTTGTATAACTATCATAACGGTGTCATTTTCTTTATGTTAGCTAGCTTTTACATATTCTGATAGCCAAAGACAGGTTCGTTTTTTCTTTGTCTCCTCTCTTGTGTAATTCAGTGATTGTAGGCAATTTTGAAATATTGTGATAGGCCTATATTAGTTGCTGACAACTGCAAATCCACAGTCAGCTATTTGATGTGCTAAGAGCACTTCCCAAATTGCGCCCTTCCAGTCTGCTAGTCAGAATACATATTTCCCTCCCTATGGCTCTCCCAAATTGAACGTGCCTCGAGAGGAATATTTATCTTGCCTAGAACACACAACAAGCTGACTAGGTAAATTGGTCAAATATTCCGCTATAGCGTTTTGTTTTAATAAATGACATTGCAAAGATAGTAGCACATCCGGAGTGATTTTAAAGTTTAGGCAACACACCTCACTCTGAGTTCAACACTTTGGTGGTGCTCATTATAGAACGCCTTCATCTGAACATCAGTGTCAGAAACAATCATGCATGTCAGTTCAGTAGGCTTCACACCGCGTAAAAGAGCAAATCAAATATTTATTTGGGAATTTATTTCATAGAACAGACATGCTTCTGTTTAGGCTATGTCATCTCCAAACAGCTCAGTTTGTCCTCCCGCATCACGAAGAATCCCATCGGGAGCTGCCTTTCTTTCCATCCTATCAGTATCAACACATGCTCCAAGACGCACTTAGCAACCGTTCTCTCTGCGTGGTGTTTTGGGAAACACGTCTTCCTTCGGTCGTTGTAGGAAAGATACATATTTAAAACACTACTCGAAAGACTAAATTCCATCGCTATCAGGAAACCGGCCCAAGAGCGATTTACAGTACCGTTGCCCTGTCTTAATTTGATAATCCTGTTGTTGCAGGAATTTTACTACACAGTAGGAAATGCCAATTTGTAGTGTACTCAAGGTTTGAAAAGGCTTATAAAGTTTGTAATTTTCGCTTTAAAATGTATTAACCCCTACAAAAAAATGTCCATTAATTATACTCCGCATAATAATTCAAATGTCCTGTTGCTGCAGGGTTATTTTCCTGCTGTGAGAAACAGGGTCAAATTAAGATATTGCATCTGTAAGTGTATTCATCTTCCGATAGTTCAAATCAAAATCAAATCAAATTTTATTTGTCACATGTGCCGAATACAACAGGTGTAGACCTTAGAGTGGAATGCTTACTTTACAAGCCCTTAACCAACAATGCAGTATTAAGAGAATACAAATATATAATTAATGAGCAGCAGTAAATAACAATAGCGGGGCTATATACAGGTGGTACCGGTACAGAGTCAATGTGTGGGGGCACCAGTTTCGAGGTAATTGAGGTAATATGTATATGTAGGTAGAGTTATTAAAGTGACTATGCATAGATAATAACAGAGAGTAGCAGCAGCGTAGAAGAGGGGTGGGAGTACCTTCAATATTAGAAAAGTAATATTGAAGGTACCCATAAGCAATCATTTATGATGAAAAAGCAAACGTGATTGGGATATAGCGTTTTGGAAATAAACTCTTCATATAAACAAACATGTCATCTCACCTCTTAGCTGTGGTGTCAGGTTCCCCAGAGAGACTCATTTTAGAGCACTGAACCCTAAACAAAGATCCAGCATGTTGGTTGTGGTTAACACAGTGACTAACACAGTGACTAACTAATTCTTGAATGTCAATTGTTCGCTTTTATTCATTATCTCTTAAAAGTAAAACATTTACTAGCAGGCATATCGAAACAGTCAGATGATTTAATGCAATCACATGAACATGTAGTTGTGACATTTCTTCTCCATGGTAACTGTCAATAATAATAAGTCACTGTTTGTTAAGGTAGTTCTAGACAGTGCAGCAACACAAGGCCATGTCTCACACTTATTTGTATTCATTAAAAGTAGGCTATTTATTGTCTATCAATCTGTTGTTTTATAAACATATCTGAGAATGTAGACAGAAGGGCTAAAATGGGCATGATTGATCTGAGGGGAAATCACTGACCCAATCAGAAAGTTTTTTTGCAACAAGTAAGATATTTTATATTATGTAAAGTAGGCTAGTTTATAATGTATAATAGTGGCTTGTTAGTGATTTTCAGATTGAGGTCTATACCTCATCTATAGCCTACCTATCTTAGATGACCAGCCATAACCTGTTCAGATAAGTTCACATAATGTTATAGGCCTACCAGTAGCAGGATGGATCATGCATTCTAGGCCTGATATTTTTCACAACATTTCCAACAGAGACCATCAGGTTGGTCAGCATGATACGTGATCATATATCAAACCTACTCTGACTATTGAATGTCCGACAACGACCTAGCTTTATAATATAATAGTTCTATGTAGCCTAGACTTACCAGAGTCTGCTCACTTTCCTTCAAATCAACACATTTATCTGACTTCTAATGTTGCCGAGNTTATTTTCTTGCTGTAACAAACTGGCTCAAATTAAGATCCTACATATATATGTGTATGTACTTGGTGAAAGGTTGAGTCTGTAGATTCCCTTGCTGCTCTGGAGAAATAATGAAATGGTTCTGATGGTGATTTAAACTGGGACTGTTTATCTCCAAACTCTGAGGCCATTTGTTACATTTCAGCCAATTGATAAAAGCAGCAAGAAGGCTGAACCCAAAAGACAACTGATATTATCCTAAAATCCTTTACCTCATACAATTGTGTCACTTTGTTCAACAGACGCCGGGTAACCTATGCTATTAATATTGTAGCAAACAGCGAGGCAGGGCAGTGAACCCAGGTCGCTGGTGAAAAAGACAAAAACCCTATGCAGAGTTCAATAAGAGGATTCGACAGAGAAAATGTTTGTTAGATGCTTGTGTTTTAAGCCTGTTTTGAAAAGAGAAGACTATAGGCCTATGATACAGTAGGAGATTACCCTGGGGAACACAGATGGGCACCGAACAAATTCACCCCCCACATCTAATTTACATCAAATACATTTTAAGGAGAGTAGGACTGCTATAACACTGTCAACAAAAAATATAATCAACTATATTAATACACATAACAATATCATCAACTATATGAATACACATAACAATATCATCAACTATATGAATACACATAACAATATCATCAACTATATGAATACACAACAATAACATCAACTATATGAATACACATATCAATATCATCAACTATATGAATACACATAACAATACCATCAACTATATGAATACACATATCAATATCATCAACTATATGAATACACATAACAATATCATCAACTATATGAATACACATAACAATATCATCAACTATATGAATACACATATCAATATCATCAACTATATGAATACACATAACAATATCATCAACTATATGAATACACATAACAATATCATCAACTATATGAATACACATAACAATATCATCAACTATATGAATACACATATCAATATCATCAACTATATGAATACACATAACAATATCATCAACTACATGAATACACATAACAATATCATCAACTATATGAATACACATAACAATATCATCAACTACATGAATACACAACAATAACATCAACTATATGAATACACATATCAATATCATCAACTATATGAATACACATATCAATATCATCAACTATATGAATACACATAACAATATCATCAACTATATGAATACACATAACAATATCATCAACTATATGAATACACATATCAATATCATCAACTATATGAATACACATAACAATATCATCAACTATATGAATACACATATCAATATCATCAACTATATTAATACACATATCAATATCATCAACTATATGAATACACATATCAATATCATCAACTACATGAATACACATAACAATATCATCAACTATATTAATACACATATCAATATCATCAACTATATGAATACACATATCAATATCATCAACTATATTAATACACATATCAATATCATCAACTATATGAATACACATAACAATATCATCAACTACATGAATACACATACCAATATCATCAACTACATGAATACACATAACAATATCATCAACTACATGAATACACATACCAATATCATCAACTACATGAATACACATAACAATATCATCAACTATATGAATACACATATCAATATCATCAACTATATGAATACACATAACAATATCATCAACTATATGAATACACATAACAATATCATCAACTATATGAATACACATAACAATATCATCAACTATATGAATACACATAACAATATCATCAAATATATGAATACACATAACAATATCATCAACTACATGAATACACATAACAATATCATCAACTACATGAATACACATAACAATATCATCAACTATATGAATACACATAACAATATCATCAAATATATGAATACACATAACAATATCATCAACTATATGAATACACATAACAATATCATCAAATATATGAATACACATAACAATATCATCAACTATATGAATACACATAACTATCGTCGTCTTTCCTTTTATCTCTCAATAGAAACAGAGTCTGGAATGATCATTCAGTCGCAGAAAGTTACCTTTGTTTGCTCAACTCATTTACATATCAGGTTCTGCCTGTTCTCTCTC
>QNTS01010380.1:11714-22211 GCA_003317085.1 Hucho hucho
AGAGAGAGAGAGAAAGAGAGAGAGAGAGAGAGAGAGAGAGAGAGAGAGAGAGAGAGAGAGAGAGAGAGAGAGAGAGAGAGAGAGAGAGAGAGAGAGAGAGAGAGAGAGAGAGAGAGAGAGAGAGAGAGAGAGAGAGAGAGAGAGAGAGAGAGAGAGAGAGAGAGAGAGAGAGAGAGATGAAACAGAGAGAGAGAGAGAGAGGGAGGAAGTTTAAAGAGCATGGTTTACCTGCAGGGATGGGCTCCATTAGTGGGCAGGCAGTAATAGACGTTAACAGTGAAAGCCCAAACCAATCAATAATGGATAACTCAATTAGCTGCCGCCTGCACAACCCTGAGCCGGAGGCAGAGAGAGGGATGAGGGATGAGAGAAGAGAGGGAGAGAGACATATGAGTAGAGAGAGGGAAAGGAGAGAGGGAACATGGAGTGTTTGATTGGATTTAGTCTCTCTCCTGAAAAGAGGACAACATCCTATCCTCCTCCTCCATTCCTCCCCCTCCTTCCCTTCATCCCATGTTATATTGTGGTATTGGGTATTATATATCTACTGGAGACTCTGACAGAGTGATGTCTATAAGTGTGTGTGTGTTGTGTGGGCATTTTGGGACATTGATTTTGCTGACTGAGCATTGCAACGCTTCATTGCTCCCCTCTATCCTCGTTCCCTCTCTCTCTCCCCCCTCTCTCTCCCTCCCCTCTCTCCCTCAGTCTCTCCCCTCACTCCCTCTCTCTCTCCCCCTCTCTCTCCCCCTCTCTCTCCCCTCACTCCCTCTCTCTCCCTCTCTCTCTCTCCTTCTCTCTCTCCTCTCTCTCCCTTTCTCTCTCCCCTCTAGCCTCCCTCCCCCTCTCTCTCCCCTGTCTCCCTCTCTCTTTTTTTCTCTCACTAAAAAATGCTGACTAATACCCATCCCCCTATGTTCATCCTTCTGTTTTAAAGAGCTCTTCTTCAACCTTTCTCTCTCTCCTCTACCTCTCTCACTCCTTCCCCCTCTCCTACACATTTCCTTCTGTCTCATTATCACTCTTTTATCTTTCTCCCTCTCCACAAACAAGAAAAAAAATTATACATTTAATACAATTTGAGATGGAGAGAGAGAAAAGAGGAGGTAGGAGAGAGGGAGAAAGCAGGGAAAGAAGCATAAAGGAGAGAAAGAGGCGGAGAGAGAGAGAGGCAGAGAGAGCGAGAGGCAGAGAGAGAGAGTGAGAGGCAGAGAGAGAGAGCGAGAGGCAGAGAGAGAGAGAGAGAGAGGCAGAGCGGGAGAGAGAGGCAGAGAGAGAGAGAAGCAGAGAGAGAGAAAGAGGCAGAGAGAAGGGGGCAGAGAGAGATAGGCAGAGAGAGCGTGAGAGAGGCAGAGAGAGAGAGAGGCAGAGCGGGAGAGAGAGGCAGAGAGAGAGAGAGGCAGAGAGAGAGAAAGAGGCAGAGAGAGAGAAGGGGGCAGAGAGAGATAGGCAGAGAGAACAATTATGTTCTGGCCTGAGCACCTGTAGAGCTTTTTTCCAACCAGGAAGCAAGAGAATATTGTGTGTTTGGAAGGTGGGGGAGGGTGGAGGTCACTGTGTACTCCCTGAGTTCGAGTCTCAGGGCCAAAACTACTGTACATGACTCACACACAGGAAGACATCTGTGTGTGTGTGTGTGTGTGTGTGCGTGCGTGCGTGCGTGCGTGTGTGTGTGTGTGTGCGTGCGTGCGTGTCTGTGCGTGCGTGTGTGTGTGTGTGCCTGGCCGGACATCATTGATTGTCATCGATTCAGTGTGGAAATGGGGTTAATTAGTGAGTGATGGTAATGGTTGAACCAGTGTGGACAAATACGGCTATTCTGTTGGAAGTGTGTTCTCTCTCTCTCTCGCTCTTCAATTCAAAGGGCTTTATTGGCATGGGGAACATATGTTAACATTGCCAAAGCAAGTGAAATAATTTTATAATTTTATATTATAAATAATATTTCACCCAGTAGATATGGGAGTTTATCAAAAATTGATTTGTTTTCGAGTTCTTTGTGGATCTGTGTAGTCTGAGGGAAATATTTGTCTCTAATATGGTCATACATTTGGCAGGAGGTTATGCAGTGCAGCTCAGTTTCCACCTCGTTTAATGGGCAGTGTGCACATAGCCTGTCTTCTCTTGAGAGCCAGGTCTGCCTTCAGCTGCCTTTCTCAATAGCAAGGCTATGCTCACTGAGTCTGTACATAGTCAGACTTCCTTAAGTTTGTGTCAGTCGCAGTGGTCAGGTATTCTGCCACTGTGTACTCTCTGTTTAGGGCCAAATAGCATTCTAGTTTGCTCTGTTGTTTTGTTAATTCTTTCCAATGTGTCAAGTAATTATCTTTTAGGTTTCTCATGATTTGGTTGGGTCTAATTGTGTTGCTCTTTCTCTCTCTGTCTCTTTCTCTCTTCTCCAAACTCTCTTTTTGTTCAGTCTGATGTGTTCAGTTAAGAGTAAAAGGACAATTGAGACAGCAGAGAGAAAAGCCTTGGCATGCTGTGTGTGATGTCATATTAACCCCCCCGCAGTATCAAATAACCTTTGACCTTCAGCACTTGACCTCTGACTCAGATTGAGAGGTCAGAAGTGTCACACACATGTAACACACCATCTGCTGCCTTAGTCTGATCACACTGCGTGTGTGAGTGTGTTTTTGTAGCATGTGTGTGTGTGTGTTTGTGTGTTTGTGTGTGTGTGTGTTTGTGTGTATTTTTGTAGCGTGTGTGTGTGTGTGTGTGTTTTTGTAGCATGTGTGTGTGTGAACTCTAAGGAATAAAGCTTGCTGTCTTTTGATAAACAATACTTTTTTTGTTCAAGGATAAAGAGCAGGTCGATCTTGTCTTCAACCACTGTAGCAGGTCAGGGAGAACAACATGGTCTCCTATAATACACTGTAGCAGGTCAGGGAGAACAACATGGTCTCCTATAATACACTGTAGTTCTCCCTGACCTGCTACAGTGTATTATAGGAGACCATGTTGTTCTCCCTGACCTGCTACAGTGTATTTTAGGAGACCATGTTGTTCTCCCTGACCTGCTACAGTGTATTATAGGAGACCATGTTGTTCTCCCTGACCTGCTACAGTGTATTTTAGGAGACAGTTTGTTTTGGTGTGTCTGGACTAGGCTTGGGCGGAATACCGTAAATAACGTATACTGGGGTATTTGGAAATAGCCACGGGATGGTTTTTCAATACCGTCAATACATTTTAATATTTGTAGCTACTTTTTAAGTAAATACCTGGAGTCAACTTGTGCAATACGTTAGGAGATAAAGAAGATTGCGTTCTTCATTTCACCTGTCACAATTTTTTTCGTTAGGAAGCTTGCTGGTAGTCCCCAGTCACGTGGTGTTTGTTTACAAGCAGACAACAACGAGACAGGAGCCTTGTGAGTCACTCACTATTGTGCAGCACGCGCGATCTAGTTACAGTATGGAATTCACAACTAAATGTTTGCCAGCTAGACATCTTATAATTATTAAGTCAACAGTTTAAAATGCTCTGCAGTTGTACGTTTGGTTTGCTAATTTAGTAGCTAGTTAGCTATATGGCTAAGTGGTTAGCGTCTTCCAAAATCAAGCTTCGCTTGGTAACATCAGAGAATCCCTTCCTGGATCAAGAGCCTTGCTGTCTAATATGTGTCTTGTACGTGTAGCAAACGGTGATTAGCATTTTTGAGTTGCTTGTATTACGTTATGAGCTGGGACGTCTGTCCTGCAAATAGTTTAGGTCAGAGACTGAATAAAATATTAGTATGTAGTAATGTTCCTTTGGATGACAGAGGGCTCAGTGGGGGGTTTGAAAACAGCACCCCCCTGCCAGATTTGCTAACCTGGATTATAGAGGGCTCAGTGGGGTGTTTGTGAGGGGGGGGTGGGGGTTGAGATGGGATCGGAGGAGGTGTGGGGTGTTTTGGAGGGGGGGGGGGGGGGGNCCTCTCCTCCTTGGACCATGTGGGTTGTTTTTCCCATCATGGTGCCTCTCCTCCTTGGACCATGTGGGTTGTTTCTCCCATCATGGTGCCTCTCCTCCTTGGACCATGTGGGTTGTTTTTCCCATCATGGTGCCTCTCCTCCTTGGACCATGTGGGTTGTTTTTCCCATCATGGTGCCTCTCCTCCTTGGACCATGTGGGTTGTTTCTCCCATCATGGTGCCTCTCCTCCTTGGACCATGTGGGTTGTTTCTCCCATCATGGTGCAAAACAAACAAACAAATTCAACAACGACAAAAAACAACAAAAAAACAACAACAGCTTGAATTCCATTCACTGTCTATTGCAATATAATGTGAGCCTGTAGTGTGTGTGCGCTTGGTTCCACGTTATGAATGATTCCACATTCAGAAGTCGTTACAGTACACATAGTCTGCATCCCAAAAGACACACTATTCCCTAAATAGTGCACTACTTTCTAGGGTATAGGGTGTCATTTGGGATGCAATAACATACAGTACATGAATACAGGGTCTTATAAGGTCTAGTACTACCTGGTTGTACATTTATTTAGTGATGTACAGGATACTGTTCATGCATACAGTACAAATGAACATGTATTCACCTATATTATATTACAGGTCATGATATACTATGTGTACAGTGCCTTCAGGAAGTATTCATACCCTTTGACTTATTCCACATTTTGTTGTGTTACAGCTTGAATTTAAATTGATAAAAAAAAATGTTTTATTGTCACACAGTACCCACATAATGTGAAAGTGCAATTAGTTTTTCAAAATTTATACTAATTAATAAAACAATGAAAAGCTGAAATGTTTTGAGTCAATAGGTATGCAACTACTTTTGTTATGGCAAGTCTGAATAAAGTTCAGGAGTAAAAATGTGCTTAAAAAGTCACGGAATAAGTTGCATGGACTCACTTTGTGCAATAATGGTGTTTAACATGATTCTTTAATGACTACCTCATGTCTGTACTCCACACATACAATTATCAATAAGGTCCCTCGTTCGAGCAGTGAATTTCAAACACAGATTCAACCACAAAGACCAGGGAGGTTTTCCAATGCCTCACAAATAACTATTGGTAGATGGGTAAAAAAAACTAAAAACATAGAATATTCCTTTGAGCATGGTGAAGTTATTAATTACACTTTGGATGGTGTATCAATACACCCAGTCACTACAAAGACACAGGCATCCTTTATAACTCAGTTGCTGGAGAGGAAGGAAACCACTCAGGGATTTCACCATGAGGTCAATGGTGACTTAAAAACAGTTACAATGGTTTACTGCCTATGATAGGAGAAAACTGAGGATGGACCAACAACATTGTAGTTACTCACAATACTAACCTAATTGACAGAGTGAAAAGGAGGAAGCCTGTACAGAATACAAATATTCCAAAACATACATCCTGTTTGCAACAAGGCACCAAAGTAATACTGCAAAAAACGTGTTATGTTTGGGGCAAATCCAATACAACACATTACTGAGTACCACACTTCATATTTTCAAGCATAGTGGTGGCTGCATCATGTTATGGAATGAGGAGGTTTTCAGGATAAAAAATAAACGGAATGGAGCAAAGCAAAATCCTAGAGGAAAACCTGGTTCAGTCTGCTTTCCACCAGACATGGGGAGATGAGTTAACCTTTCAGCAGGATAATACTTAAAACACAAGGCCAAATTCTATACTGGAGTTGTTTACCAAGAAGATAGTGAATGTTCCTGAGTGGCCGTGTTACAGTTTTGACTAAAATCTACTTGAAAATCTATGGCAAGACCTGAAAATGGTTGTCTAGCAATGATCAACAACCAATTTGTACTATATATACATGACAAATGCATGCTTGCAGACGAATGCACACACACTAATCCTCCTGGGCATGGGCGAATTTAGGGCAAGCCTGATTAGTGTTGCAACTGCTTATCATCCCCAAGCAGAGAGAGAGAGAGAGAGGGAGAGAGAGAGAGAGAGAGAGAGAGAGAGAGAGAGAGAGAGCGAGAGAGATGGGAATAAAGAGAAAGAACGACAGAATGGGGTAGAGAGAGAGCTGGGCTGGTCCTTTACTTTAATCAACTAGGTTTAATTAACTATAAGATGGTTGGTTGGGTACGTAAGGTTCAGCAGAGCCTAGTCCTACTCTTTTTTGGACTTTAACTATTTGTACATCGTTACAACACTGTGTATAGACATAATATAGCATTTTTTACTTTTTATAGTCCATTTCACTTGCTTTGACAATGTAAACATATGTTTCCTATGAAGCCCATTAGAGAGAGAGAGACCTCGGTCGGATGCCGTGCAGTTGCCATACCAGGCGGTTATGCAACCGGTCAGGATGCTCTCGATGGTGCAGCTGTATAACTTTTTGAGGATCTGGGGACCCATGCCAAATCTTTTCAGTCTCCTGAGAGGGAAAAGGTGATGTCGTGCCCTCGAGGACAATCGAGGACAGACAATTTTAACGAGATACGCGCTTCAGCACCCTGCAGTCCCGTTCTGTGAGCTTGTGTGGCCTACCACTTCGCGGCTGAGCCGTTGTTGCTCCTAGACATTTCCGCTTCACAATAAAAGCACTTACAGTTGACCGGGGTTGCTCTAGCAGGGCAGAAAATTGACAAACTGACTTGGTGGCATCCTATGACGGTGCCACGTTGAAAGTCACCGAGCTCTTCAGTAAGCCCATCCTATTGCCAATGTCTGTCTATGGAGATTGCATGGCTGTGTGCTCGATTTTATACATCTGTCAGCAACGGATGTGGCTGAAATAGCTGAATCCACTAATTTGAAGTCGGAAGTCGGAAGTTTACATACACCTTAGCCAAATACATTTAAACTCAGTTTTTCACAATTCCTGACATTTAATCCTAGTAAAAATTCCCTGTCTTAGGTCAGTTAGGATCACCACTTTATTTTAAGAATGTGAAATGTCATAATAAAAGTAGAGAGAATTATTTATTTCAGCTTTTATTTCTTTCATCACATTCCCAGTGGGTCAGAAGTTTACATACACTCAATTAGTATTTGGTAGCATTGCCTTTAAATTGTTTAACTTGGGTCAAACGTTTCGGATAGCCTTCCACAAGCTTCCCACAATAAGTTGGGTGAATGTTGGCTCATTTCTTCTGACAGAGCTGGTGTAACTGAGTCAGGTTTGTAGACCTCCTTGCTCGTACATGCTTTTTCAGTTCTGCCCACAAATGTTATATAGGATTAAGGTCAGGGCTTTGTGATGGCCACTCCAATACCTTGACTTTGCTGTCCTTAAGCCATTTTGCCACAACTTTGGAAGTATGCTTGGGGTCATTGTCCATTTGGAAGACCCATTTGCGACCAAGCTTTAACTTCCTGACTGATGTCTTGAGATGTTGCTTCAATATATCCACATAATTTTCCAGCATCTTCACAAGGTACTTTGCTGTTGTTCTGGGATTGATTTGCACTTTTCGCACACCAAATTACGTTCATCTCTAGGAGACAGAACGCGCCTCCTTCCTGAGCGGTATGACGAAGGCGTGGTCCCATGGTGTTTATACTTGCGTACTATTGTTTGTACAGATGAACGTGGTACCTTCAGGCGTTTGGAAATTGCTCCCACGGCTGAACCAGACTTGTGGAGGTCTACAATTTTGTCTGATTTCTTTTGATTTTCCCATGATGTCAAGCAAAGAGGCACTGAGTTTGAAGGTAGGCCTTGAAATACATCCACAGGTACACCTCCAATTGACTCAAATTATGTCAATTAGCCATTCAGATGCTTCTAAAGCCAGATAGAATTTTCCAAGCTGTTTAAAAGCACAGTCAACTTAATGTATGTAAACTTCCGACTTCAACTGAATATAGGGTAGATACTGAACCTTCTCTCTCTCTCTGATCTGGCTCCGACGTAGCCTTGATAACCCATTTGTTCACCGATATACTTTCAATGGTTTATTTTTATAAACCGTTGAAAGAGAAATAGGTTTCTGAATTACTTTTTGGAAGGTTACTGTCAAAAGTATTTATTACCTAAAAAAAAAATATGGACGTTGATGCCAGACAGGAGCAGGGCCGCCGTGCGTGGGGTGTCCGGTACACCAGTTGTGGGTTAGAGAAAGAAAAGTGAGGAAGAGTTGGTGGGAGGACAAGGAGGGACCCCTGAACTCTGTGACTCTTCACCCCTTCCTCCCTCATTACACACATGCACTCTCTCTCTCTCTCTCTCTCTCTCTCTCTCTCTCTCTCACGCAAACGCACTTGCACACGCACGCACACACATGCACACACTCTCTCAATTCAATTCAAGGGGCTTTATTGGCATGGGAAACATATGTTAACATTGCCAAAGCAAGTGAAGTAGATAATATACAAAAGTGAAATAAACAATACAAATGAACAGTTAACATTACACTCACAGAAGTTCCAAAAGAATAAAGACATTACAAATGTCATATTATGTATATATACAGTGTTGTAACAATGTGCAAATGGTTGCCCTTTTCTTGTGGCAACAGGTCACAAATCTTGCTGCTGTGATGGCACACTGTGGTATTTCACCCAGTAGATATGGGAGTTTATCAAAATCAGGTTTGTTTTCGAATTCTTTGTGGATCTGTGTAATCTGAGGGAAACATGTGTCTCTAATATGGTCATACATTTGGCAGGAGGTTAGGAAGTGCAGCTCAGTTTCCACCTCATTTTGTGGGCTCTCTCTTGAGAGCCAGGTCTGCCTACGACAGCCATTCTCAATAGCAAGGCTATGCTCACTGAGTCTGTACATAGTCAAAGCTTTCTTTAAAAGGATTAGCCCCTTTTTTTTTAAATTCGCATAAAATGACATACCCAAATCTAACTGCCTGTAGCTCAGGACCTGAAGCAAGGATGTGCATATTCTTGGTACCATTTGAAAGGAAACACTTTGAGGTTTATGGAAATGTGAAAGGAATGTAGTAGAATGTAACACATTAGATCTGGTAAAAGATAATACAAAGAAAAAAAACATAATCTTTGAAATGCCATAATGTATTATTCCACCCCAGGTGCAATTTAGATTTTGGCCACTAGATGGCATCTGTGTAAGTGCAAAGTTGTAGATTGATCCAATGAACCATTACATTTCTGTTCAAAATGTTGTATCAAGACTGCCCAAATGTGCCTGTATTTGTTTATTAATAACTTTTCATGTTCAAAATTGTGCACTCTCCTCAGTTAGATTAACAAGAATTTAAGCTTTCTGCCAATATCAGATATGTCTATGTCCTGGGAAATGTTCTTGTTACTTACAACCTCATGCTAATCGCATTAGCCTACATTAGCTCAACCGTCCCGTGGAAGGGACACCGATCCCAAAGAAGTTGAGTTTGAGTCAGTCACAGTGGTCAGGTATTCTGCCACTGTGTACTCTCTGTTCAGGGCCAAAAAGCATTCTAGTTTACTCTGTTTCATTTGTTTTATTCTTTCCAATGTGTCAAGTAATTATCTTTCTGTTTTCTCATGATTTGGTTGGGTCTTATTGTGTCTCTCTCTCTCTCTCTCTCTCACACACACACATACACACACACACACACACACACACACACACACACACACACACACACACACACACACACACACACACACACACACACACCAGAAACAGGATGTGTCTGAATAGTTGCCCTCTGTCATCAGTCAAAAAGAATACAATGAACCACTTTGTGACAATGAGTGGGGTTAATCACACAACACACACACATTATGTTCTTCTATCCTCGTTGGGACCTAAATCCTGTTTTCCCTAACGCCTAAACATACCAGGCGGTGATGCAACCGGTCAGGATGCTCTCGATGGTGCAGCTGTAGAACTTTTTGAGGGTCTTGGGAACACGTGGCTAATATTTTCAGTCTCCTGAGGGGGAAAAAGTGTTGTCATGCCCTCTTCACGACTGTCTTGGTGTGTTTGGACCGTGATATTTTGTTGGTGATGTGGACAACAAGGAACTTGAAACTCTCGACCCGCTCCACTACAGTCCTGTCGATGTTAATGGGACTCATTGTCCTGTAGTCCATGATCATCTACTTTGTCTTGATGACATTGAGGGAGAGGTTGTTGTCCTGGCACCACACTGGGACACATTGTTTATGTCTTGGATGACCAAAGACTTTTGAAGAAACTGCTATCCAGTTAAATAGATTTACCTGGTTGAGTAAGACTATACTGTATGATGGGTAGATTTAAGACTATACTGTATGATGGGTAGATTTAAGACTATACTGTATTAATGAATAGAGTTAAGACTATACTGTATGATGGGTAGATTTAAGACTATACTGTATGATGGGTAGATTTAAGACTATACTGTATGATGGGTAGATTTAAGACTATACTGTATGATGGGTAGATTTAAGACTATACTGTATGATGGGTAGATTTAAGACTATACTGTATTAATGGGTAGATTTAAGACTATACTGTATTAATGAATAGAGTTAAGACTATACTGTATGATGGGTAGATTTAAGACTATACTGTATTAATGGGTAGAGTTAAGACTATACTGTATGATGGGTAGATTTAAGACTATACTGTAT
>QNTS01010382.1:26744-47478 GCA_003317085.1 Hucho hucho
CCCTGTAATGGTGAGAGGTTAGCATGTCTTGGGGATATGATATAAATGCTAACCTCCCTGTAATGGTGAGAGGTTAGCATGTCTTGGGGATATGATATAAATGCTAACCTCCCTGTAATGGTGAGAGGTTAGCATGTCTTGGGGATATGATATAAATGCTAACCTCCCTGTAATGGTGAGAGGTTAGCATGTCTTGGGGGTATGATATGCGTGCGTCTTTCTCACCCATTATTCATGATTCATTCAGGATTATACATAACCATGGTGACGTCCACATTAATGCAGAAGTATTTAGAAACACGTTCTATTCTTATTTACAATAAAAGGGACTCCAAAATGACATAATACATTATTTACCATTCATTTCTATTGGCCACAAAATAATCTGAAACACAACCAAAACTAACAGCACGTGCATCCAACAAGTTTGTAGAGTCACAAGCTTGATGTAGTCATTGCGTACTAGGTATATCTATCCAAGGCATTTGTAACAGGTTTCAAGTGCTGAGGAAAACTGCCCATACACACATTGAGGGAGTATGCTTAGGTGAGTGTGTTCATATTCTTTCCTTTAGCATTACAGACATAAACACAGAGTCTAAATGAATACCTTGTACTAGAACAACTCAATACTTATGGAGCTGGATTCCTGGCCAATTCGCCAATGATGTTCAATTCATTACCTAGAATGTAGCCACAGAAACTCAAATAATTTTTACGCACACAATCACACAAATTCACTTTGAGGCACAGATACTTCTGGAGAACGAGGTAAAAGGAGAAACACTATGAGACTGTGAGAGTGGAGAAATAGTTAATGACAGCCTGGAACAATCAGCATTCCCAAGGGAAAGTCCCACCCTTTGTACGGTGGGATGGTGGTGAAGTCTTCGGGGGAGATTTTGGTGTCCAGGAGACAATTCAGACGGTGGTCATTAAGGTCAGAAAATGTATTTAATGTCCTAACAGTCACCTGATACCATTGATAAAATGGCTAAGAAGCCAGATGGCTCAACGGCCCTAAGGTCTCAACATATAGTCTTTGTGAATGACGTATACATGCATCATTACAGACATTGGGTAATATGAGACTGATAACACTTTCAACAACTTTCAGTTGAACAAAGATTGCAGGTGTCTGGGAATGTCTGAGGAGATTCTGGAGGAGAGTTCTCTTATCTCAGTAGGAAAATACAGTTTCACACTAAACGGAATGTCCTAATGACGTCCTTTATTACATATTGGGCGTCAGGGCTACCAGAGTAAAGTCAATACGGTCCACAGCCGAGCCCTTCAGTGGGAATGAGGGGCATCATGCACTAATTATTTTAGAGGGGGCACAAAGTACGTGAGGATGGAGAGAGGGTGGTCCGGAGGGGGGCTTTACATTTTTCAAAAACCTGAAATAGCTTTTTCCTTCAGTCTAGAGCCCCAGTCAGTATGCTCTTAAAGAAGCAATGATGCAAGAACATGTCAATATACTGGCCTAGCATGCCTAGGATATTACATCCACAATACAACACAGTATATGAGATCGCACCACACATCATCAATACAGGCACATATCATGACATCACACAAATATCATATTATCATAAAGTGCTTGATTACATTTTAAAGCAAGTATTTTTCTGCATATCTAAGCATACATCTTGAGCTGTCTGTATCTTCCTGACTGGTGTATTTCTTTTATAAACCACGTAAATACAGTATGCACGTCATCTCTGTTAGAATCTGGGTAAAATATTGAAAGGAATGTCTATTCAGTACATTTCAGTGGTGCCCCCTCCGCAAAATACCATTTCAGATCTTTATAGATGATGATGATGATGAAAGGTGGGCTTAAAAATGAAGTTCAGTAATTAATGTAACATCACAAATGTTTTTCTGTAGGTTTTTTTTACCCCTTTTTCTGCCCAATTTCGTTTTTCGTGGTATCCAATTGGTAGTTACAGTCTTGTCTCATCGCTGCAACTCCCGTACGGACTCGGGAGAGGCGAAGGTCGAGAGCCGAAACACGACCCAACCAAGCCAAACTGCTTCTTGACACACTGCCCACTTAACCCGGAAGCCAGGAGCACCAATGTGTCGGAGGAAACACTGTACACCTGGCGGCCATGTCAGCGCGCATTGCGCCCGGCCCGCCACAGGAGTTGCTAGAGCAAGATGGGACAAGAACATCCCTGCTGGCCAAACCCTCTCCTAACCCGGACGACGCTGGGCCAATTGTGCGCCGCCCCATGGGTCTCCCGGGTCGCGGCCGGCTGCGACAGAGCCTGGACTCGAACCCAGAATCTCTAGTGGCACAGCTAGCACTGCGATGCAGAGCCTTAGACCACCTTAGACCACCGCACCAGTCAGGAGGCTCTATCACAAATGTTTTAAAAAACAGGACAAATCTGAGGGGGCACGTGCCCTTGTGCCTCTTATGGGCATGACTCCTATGGTGGGAATGATAACCAGCTCTCGGGAATGTTAAATGACTCAATGAGTGTGTGTGTGTGTGTGGACTGTGTTTATGAGCAGGGGTTTAGTCATGGGTGTTACAGTCCAAGCAGGTGCTACTTTCCTCATCTTTTCTCCTTTCCTAACTATCAGTGCACCTCCTACAGTTTGGCCCCATTTCACACACATATACTTATGCATCATAAACACTAGTTAGGTTCAATATCTTTATGAAAAATATGCTGCCTGCGGAAATTCAAGGTCTCAGTTTCCTGCTGTGTTGAATGCCATGTCATTACTTGGTGGTTGCTCTGTTTTTCAGACACAGTCATAGTTAGGCATCAAACATGGCTGCCGAAATAGTTGCATGAATGACTGAGGCTAGGCTCCAAACCATCGCAGAAAATTCAGTTCTGCCTGGTCACAAAGCAGGGGAAGATTGACTGTGTATGTATGTATGTATGTATGTATGTATGTGTGTGCGTGTGTGTGCGTGTGTGTGCGTGTGTGTGTGTGTGTGTGTGTGTGTGTGTGTGTGTGTGTGTATGTATGTATGTATGTATGTATGTATGTATGTATGTGTGTGTGTACGTGTGTGTGTGCGTGTGTGCGTGTGTGTATGTGTGTATGTGTGATGGACGTAGCTGTGGCTACATCTTGCTCAGTTTGTCAGCAGTGTGGCTTTTGTCGCTTCTCGTTTTCTAAGATGGCTGCCACTCCTGTTGTCTCTCTTCTGTGGCTTCAGCTGACCTCAGTCCTGAAAAGGACCTTCCTAAAGTCACGCACTCCCTGACCTCTCACACTTTGACCTTGAATGAATAGATGGTTTCACCCTTTCTTCCTTCTGCCCTTGACCCACCCCTCTTCATCATATATTAGCCCCTCCCATATCCTGGATTTACCCAATCAAATTAACAGAAGAGAGAGCAGAAAAGCCTTTGGTTATAATCACAAATATTTAAGAGGAAATTGAGATGTGGTTCATCAGGTGTGTGTGTGTGTGTGTCTATTTTATAGAATTAGAGAGCCTAATTCCAATGCAGTGTTTCTGAGCATCCCCTGAAACTGCGTGTCTAAAACCGAGATCACTCAGATCACTGGGATACAGCTCTCCGTTGGGAATAGTTCCCCATCTTGCTTGTGTCTCAGAGTCTCTGGAATAGTTCCCCTTCTGATCACTAGGAAATAGCGTTCCAGGTCTGGAATAGTTCCCCCTCTGGCTCGTGTCGCAGTCTCTCCTTCAATTACAATGTTCCTGAGCCCTGCGTCCAGAGAACTGGGCCCAGGTCGAATTCAGACTCGGGATTGAAGTGGGAATTTCCTTGGCAGGGATATCCTGGCTGACATTGGGATGGGGACCGCAGTGGCACGGGCCGACTGGACGTGTTCCCAACTGCTCCCTTTACTGTATGTACGGCAGGACAGACGGACGGCTTGATTACAGCCCAGCCATACCCCTGTATCCTACACACACACACACACACACACACAGGCCAAAATGTTTTTAAGTCATGGTATTAAACGTTTCCAAGGTGTGTAGGAGAGTCAAAGTAAGATCCACAACTCACAAAGAATATACCTGACCCGTTAACTATTACAATAGATCATGTATGACTTTGTACAGTGTGTGTGTGTTCCCAGTGTGTGTGTGTTCCCAGTGTAATGTATGTAGGTTAGGTTGGCTTCCTCCTCTTGTCCCAAATCCTCATAGAGTTGAGAGGCTGCAGTAAGCTTCCTGTTGGTTACAGTTGCTGATGGAGTAACAGCTGGGACATTTAAGAGCTTGATTGTGGTGTCTCCTCTTTTCTGTCTGTCTGCCTGCCGGTCTCTCTGTCTGCCTGTTTGTCTGTCTGCTGGTCTCTCTGTCTGCCTGTTTGTCTATCTGTCTGCCTGTTTGTCTATCTGTCTAGGCATGCTGGGTGACATTCCTTTCTCTTCTTCTCCACCTCCTTTCCCACTGTTCTTAACCTCTCCCTTTCACTCTTTCTACGCCCCACTTCTTTCCCTCCTCCTTGAGGCAAGACATTCACACAAAGAAATTACAAACTCACAAACCAATAAGGGGATACCAAGTCCCACATAGACACACCCTCCTCTATATCCAGGCCGTGCTTGGCTCACCCCTTCTCTACCAGAAAGTATTGGGGTGAACCCCTCTTCTCATTTAGGGCCCAGAGGTTTCCCTGGTCAGGTCACAAAGCCCTACACATTACATAACCAGTCCTACCCCAGGCCACTAGCAGGGAGTCCGCAGACAGACAGACGACAGAGAGAGAGAGGAGTGAGTTATGAAAGACGCTCTCCTCTCCTCAGCTGCAGTGGGATGGCTCCTATTTATTTAAACAAGCAGGAATTTGGCCCTTCACAAAGGAACTTTCTGCCAAAAATGTGGGATGCATGGTAACATGACTCTCCTCCTCTTGGAGAAAGCTTCAGGAGCATCAGTGTCTGTGTCCATAGTACATGTGTGTGTGTGTGTGTATCAGTAAAACAGAGGTGTGTGTGGGTGTATCAGTAAAACAGAGGTGTGTGTGTGTGTGTGTGTGTGTGTGTGTGGGTGTATCAGTAAAACAGAGGTGTGTGTCAGCAGGGTTAATGCTGATACAGGATGTCCTCCTCTGGGGACGTCACAAACACATCACTGCTGTGCCGTTTGCCTTTTGTGGGCAATGACAGGTTTTAAGAGGAACTAAATGCATGTCTAAAATACTGGCTAGCTAAAGTCTGTGGCCAGTTAAATGACATCCATAAGATAGATTCACAGTTCTGCACAGGGGCAATCCATGGTTTGCCAAAACGCACACAGACAAATACAGTAGATATTACAGATAGACCTAACACACCCAGTAGGCAAGGCATTACAACGATGGAACAATTATGGCATAGTTAGTAGGTCACACCTGTGGATAGCGTCAGAGACTAACCGTCAACTGTTATTCACTGCTGGAAAACACTGCTGACAATAACAACGCATCAAAAATGAAATCAACTTATTGTTGAACCAAGATTGAAGTGTTCTCTCTGCAACTGGTTTGGGCTGGTGTCACTGGCCCAGATAGTGTCTTGTACCAAATTCCACTTAAGTCAAGATGATAATTTCTTTATTTTACCTTTATTTAACTAGGCAAGTCAGATAAAGAACAAATTATTATTTTCATTGCCTTGTTCAGGGGCAGAACGACATATTTTTACCTTGTCAGCTCGGGGATTCGACCTTGCAACCTTTCAGTTACTAGTCCAATGCTCTAACCACTAGGTTACCTGCCACCCCGGCAGGCTCTATAGACATCTACGGTATCAAAGTTATGTCAGATGGCTATAGTAGTACCACAGTTGACTCCATTTAAATATGTTGGAGTCACAGGCATGTCATTAAAGTTCAGTATAACCTAAACCTATCAATGATAGATATACACTGAATAAAAATGCAACATGCAACAATTTCAAAGATTTTTACTAAGTTACAGTTCATATAAGGAAATCAGTCAGTTGAAATGAATTCATTTGTCCGGAATCTATGGATTTCACATGACTGGGGACACAGATATGTATCTATTGGTCACAGATATCTTAAAAATAAAGGTAGGGGTGTGGATCAGAAAACCAGTCAGTATCTGGTGTGACCACCATTTGCCTCATGCAGCGCAACACATCTACTTCACATATAGTTGCTCAGGCTGTTGATTGTGGCCTGTGGAGTGTTGTCCCACTCCTCTTCAATGGCTGTGCGAGGTTGCTGGATATTGGCGGGAACTGGAACGCGCTGTCGTACACGTTGATCCAGAGCATCCCAAACATACACAATGGGTGACATGTCTGGAGAGTATGCAGGCCATGGAAGAACTGGGACATTTTCAGCTTCCAGGAAATGTGCACAGATCCTTGCGACATAGGGCTGTGCATTATCATGCTGAAACATGAGGTGATGGTGGTGGATGAATGGCACGACAATAGGCCTCAGGATCTCATCACGGTGTCTCTGTGCCATCGATAAAATGCAATTGTGTTTGTTGTCCGTAGGTTATGCCTGCCTATACCATAACTCCACCACCACCATGGGAACATTAAATTCTCTGGCAACAGCTCTGGTGGACATTCCTGCAGTCAGCATGCCAATTGCATGCTACCTAAAAACTTGAGACAACTGTGGCATTGTGTTGTGAGACAAAACTGCACATTTTAGAGTGGACTTTCACTGTCCCCAGCACAAGGTGCACCTATGTAATGATCATGCTGTTTAATCAGTTTCTTGGTATGCCACACCTGTCAGGTGGATGGATTATCTTGGCAAAAAGCAATGCTCACTAACTGGGATGTAAACAAATTTGTGCATATGGAACATTTCTGGGATCTTTTATTTCTTTTATTTCAGCTCATGAAACATGGGACCAAAACTTTACATGTTGCGTTTATATTTATGTTCAGTATATACAGTTGAAGTCAGAAGTTTACATACACCTTAGCCAACTACATTTAAACTTAGTTTTCACAATTCCTGACATTTAATCCTGGTAAGAATTCCCTGTCTTAGGTCAGTTAGGATCACCACTTTATTTTAAGAATGTGAAATGTCAATAATAGTAGAGAGAGTGATTTATTTCAGCTTTTATTTCTTTCATCACATTCCCAGTGGGTCAGAAGTTTACATACACTCAATTAGCATTTGGTAGCATTGCCTTTAAATTATTTAACTTGGGTCAAACGTTTCGGGTAGCCTTCCACAAGTTTCCCACAGTAAGTTTGGGGAATTTTGGCCCATTCCTCCTGACAGAGCTGGTGTAACTGAGTCAGGTTTGTAGGCCTCCTTGCTCGCACACGTTTTTTCAGTTCTTCCCACATATTTTCTATGGGATTGAGGTCAGGGCTTTGTGATGGCCACTCCAATACCTTAAGCTATATTGCCACAACTTTGGAAGTATGCTTGGGGTCATTGTCCATTTGGAAGACCCATTTGCGACCAAGCTTTAACTTCCAGACTGATGTCTTGAGATGTTGCTTCAATATATCTAACTAATTTTCCTTCCTCATGATGCCATCTATTTTGTGAAGTGCACCAGTCCTCCTGCAGCAAAGCACCCCCACAACATGATGCTGCCACCCCCGTGCTTCACGGTTGGGGTGGTGTTCTTCGGCTTGCAAGCCTCCCCCTTTTTACTCCAAACATAACGATGGTCATTATGGCCAAACAGTTCTATTTTTGTTTCATCAGACCAGAGGACATTTCTCCAATGTAAACGTCTGACCCACTGGAATTGTGATACAGTGAATTATAATGGAAACAATCTGTCTGTAAACAATTGTTGGACAAATTACTTGTGTCATGCACAAAGTAGATGTCCTAACCGACTTGCCAAAACTATAGTTTGTTAACAAGACATTTGTGGAGTGGTTGAAAAACAAGTTTTAATGACTCCAACCTAAGTGTATGTAAACTTCCGACTTCAACTGTATATACACAGTACCAGTAAAAAGTTTGGACACACCTACTCATTCCAGGGTTTTTCTTTATTCTTACTATTTTCTACATTGTAGAATAATAGTGAAGACATCAAAACTATGAAATAACACATATGGAATCATGTAGTAACCAAAAAAAGTGTTAAACAAATATATTTTAGATTCTTCAAAGTAGCCACCCTTTGCCTTGATGACAGCTTTGCACTCTTGGCATTCTCTCAACCAGCTTCATGAGGAATGCTTTTCCAACAGTCTTGAAGGAGTTCCCACATATGCTGGGCACTTGTTGGCTGCTTTTCCTTCACTCTGCAGTCCAACTCATCCCAAATCATCTCAACTGGGCTGAGGTCGGGTGATTGTGGAGGCCAGGTCATCTGATGCAGCATTCCATCACTCTCCTTCTTGGTCAAATAGCCCTTACACAGCCTGGAGGTGTGTTTTTGGTAATTGTCCAGTTGAAAAACAAATGATAGTCCCACTAAGCCCAAACCAGATGGGGTGGAGTATTGCTGCAAAATGCTGTGGTAGCCATGTTGGTAAAGTGTGCCTAGAATTCTAAATAAATCACTGACAGTGTCACCAGCAAAGCACCCCCACACCATTACACCTCCTCATCCATGCTTCACGGTGGGAACCACACAAAGACATGGCGGTTGGAACCAAAAATCGCAAATTTGGACTCATCAGACCAAAGGACAGATTTCCACCTGTCTAATGTCCAATGCTCGTGTTTCTTGGCCCAAGCAAGTCTCTTCTTCTTATTGGTGTCCTTTAGTAGTGGTTTCTTTGCAGCAATTTGACCATAAAGGCCTGATTCACGCAGTCTCCTCTGAACAGTTTATGTTGAGATGTGTCTGTTACTTGATCTCTGTGAAACATGTTTTGCAGTTAACTCTAATGAACGTATCCTCTGCAGCAGAGAACTCTGGGACTTCCTTTCCTGTGGCAGTCCTCATGAGAGCCAGTTTCATCATAGCGCTTGATGGTTTTTGCGACTGCACTTGAAGAAACTTTCAAAGGCCTGAAATGTTCCGTACTGACTGACCTTCATGTCTTAAAGTAGTGATGGACTGTCGTTTCTCTTTGCTTATTTGAGCTGTTCTAGCCATAACATGGACTTGGGTATTTTACCAAATAGGGCTATCTTCTGTTTAGCACCCCTACCTTGTCACAACACAACTGATTGGCTCAAATGCATTAAGAAGTTAAGAAAATCCACAAATTAATTTTTATCAAGGCACACTGGTTAATTGAATTGCATTCCAGCTAACTACCTCATGAAGCTGGTTGAGAGAATGCCAAGAGTGTGCAAAGCTGTTTTTTTTTTATTTAACCTTTACTTAACTAGGCAAGTCAGTTAAGAACACATTTTTATTTACAATGATGGCCTACCCTGGCCAAACCCGGATGACTCTGGGCCAATTGTGCGCCGCGCTATGGGACTCCCAATCACAGCCGGATGTGATGCAGCCTGTCAAGGCAAAGGGTGGCTACTTTGAAGAATCTAAAATATAAAACTTTTTTGGTTACTACATGATTCCATAAGTGTTTTTTCATAGTTTTGACGTCTTCACTATTATTCTACAATGTATAACATTGTAAAAATCAAGAAAAACAAACAAACACACAAACACTAGTTGACTGACAGGGGCGCCGTGTTGAAGCCACCACACCTCCATCTTGGCACTCCCCCATCACTGTAATAATATTGTGGAAGCTATAGAAAGCCATTTATTCATGTCTACGTTTGTTTTTGCCACGCTTACTAAATTACAGACACCTTAATACATACTTTTACATTATGTGAGCTAAACATAAAACAAATTAAAATATATACAAATATTTTCTTGAAGTATAATTTTTTGAAGATTCAAATTTGACTGTCCCCACTACAGCAACAAAAAGACATGGTTAAATACAGGTAATATTGTCCATGAAACAAATATTGGAATTATACAGTACTTGAAATAATATAGAATTCTATTGATTCCTATGGAGGACTGCATCTTCTGAGTGCCAATATGGCCGACCAGTGGATTCAAAGCCTCTCATTGGCCAATACATCGCAACAGCAATACAGGGTTTATACATCATTATAAACTGGGTGCTTCAAGCCCTGAATGCTGATTGGCTGACAGCCGTTGTTTATCAGACCATATACCACGGGTATGACCAAACATTTGTTTTTACTGCTCTAATTACGTTGGTAACTAGTTTATAATAGCAACAAGGCACCTCGGGGGTTTGTGGTAAATTGTCAATATACCACAGCTTTGCCATGGTATATTGGCCATATACCCCCCCCCCCCCCCCCTTATTGCTTAATTGAAACCTACCTGTGGATGTATTTATTTTTGGGCTGTGATACCAACCCCTAGTGACAAATAGTCTATCCACTGTGGTCATCACTAGTTACCACAGCAACAAAGCAATAAACCCCGCCTATTTCTATAATTTATATTCTTAAAATGTGATTTTAAATATAACCTTAACCACACTGCTAACTTTATGCCTAACCCTGACCTTAAATGAAGACCAAAAACCTAATTAAATATTTACGATGTAGTCAATTATGACCGAGCGGCAGTTGTCATTAGCGGAAACGCAAAGGGTTTTATTAGGTTCCACCCGTCATTAATAGGCTACAGTGAAGTCATCAAGCACACAAGCGCGGCAGTGCGTGGTGGACAGCGCGGCGAGGCGTGCGCCACAGATAGGCGACAAGACCTTAGTTACAATGTAACGGATCACATCTCACGTAAAACGTGTCCCTCGCAGACTATCCGGATACTTTAGAAGTGAGTTGAGAAAATTTGACAGAAGAACCTCTCTCTAAGTTTGGACAACTTTCTAACTATGAAAATCGATGTTTATTGTGCCCTAATAACAGGTTATACAATTTTCATGATGTATTATGGATATAGCCCAGCCTTGGCTACTGCTCAAGTTCATCTAGGCTATATGCGACACACGACTCACAAAGACATGGAATCATGCGCTGTCCATATTTCCAGTCGCCATGTGACATTGTAGCATTGCTGACGAGGGAACAGCATTGCCTTCTGTGGCTGGGGAGATGCATCTCACAAAATGCGCCAATTACTTTCATTTTACTATCCCACAGACTCAGACAGAGCAACACGAGACACATACACAACCAAAATATGTTACAATAGCCTATAGGATAGACTTGAACACGAGCGTCAACTCGTGGTTACATCGTTTCAGTGAATATAACCAAACAAAGTGGTAACGTATATACTTCCCATCCTTATAGATCTCCAAAAGTATAGGCTATTACCAAATGGGGGAAACGATTGCATGCTATAGCAAGATATTAAAACACCACAACTCCTATTCAATTTAATCAGAAGAGTAACATCTTCATTGTAAGAACCAGCTCTAAAGTACAAGCCTAGCTATAACCAATAAAAATTGGCTAATTGAGGCAATATTACTATGAATTAGCGAAATGCGTCGTAAAACGTTCCAAAAGCTGTCAAACCAATAGCAGAAGAGACATACAAAACGAGGCTCTAACATAAAACAAGCAAAATCATAAACTAAAAGTTTATACACTTACCAGATTGGTGGTTAAATAGGGTTAAATCAGTGGTCTGGGACGATCATTGTCAGATATTCGCGTACGCTGTATATATATAAGGGATATTTTAGAAACACACAGATCAAACGCCGGTAGGAAGTAGGCCTACACTTCGCGAGTTCTCGGATCCAGATATTTAAATACAGTAATGTCGCTTGGTGAGTTTACAGGCAGATACGTCATCAGCTGAAACCCGCGTGGCGCGCGCAGGCCCCCTCTTTTATTTCCGCGCGCCTCCTCTGCTACTGAACTCATCACGAGTCAATGCGGGGAATCCACGCGCACCGGGAAGGCAACGGCGCTGAGTTAACGGGACCGGGAGCCATCTGTCGGGATTCATCCGCCTCGCCCCTTAGCAGCCTGCTCGCGCATCATCAGGGCGTCTGAAGCTTTGCTATGATGACAGAGGCAGGCATACACAGTTTATACACACCTGGTCACCTTTTACTAACCTTACTGACTTGGCCTATAGGCTGCTTGTACTAGACTACTAAATGACCAAATAAAAGATAAAGATTGTGTTTGCCATGACTTGCAAAATCAACACATCAAAGTTGAAAATGTATGACAGAATCAAGACTGCATGCATTTTAAAGGGGGTAGCCTATGCAAAAAGAATGCTTGCACTGTACATGACACTGGGCCTTATATAAATCAAAGAGCCTGTAATGACATCAGCATCAAAGTAGAGGGTTTAGATCATGGTTCCTAAAAGGATGGGATGCAAATTCACTGTCCTCATTCTCTCTCCCTCCATGATTGAGATTCAATTCACTCCCTCTCTCAACCTGCAGATGCAGCATTTCGAAAAATAGCCTGAAATAGAAATAGCCTACCCCCCCTCTCTGTCTCTCTCTCTCTCTCTGTCACTCTCTCTGTCTTTCTCTCTCTCTGTCACTCTCTCTCCCTCTCTCTGTCACTGTCTTTCTCTCTCTGTCACTCTCTCTCTCTCTCTGTCACTCTCTCTGTCACTCTCTCTGTCTTTCTCCCTCTCCCTGTCACTCTCTCTGTCTTTCTCTCTCTGTCACTCTCACTCTCTCTGTCTTTCTCTCTCTGTCACTCTCTCTGTCTTTCTCCTTCTCTCTCTCTCTCTCTCTCTCCCTCTCTCTCTCTGTCACGCTCTCTGTCTTTCTCTCTCTGTCACTCTCACTCTCTTTCTGTCACTCTCTCTGTCTTTCTGTCACTCTCTCTCTCTGTCACTCTCTCTCTCCCTCTCTCTCTCTCTCTGTCACTCTCTCTGTCTTTCTCCCTCTCTCTCTCCCTCTCTCTCTCTCTCTCACATCAGTCTCAAAGATAATATTCTGATAAAGCTTACTTCAATCCATTTACAGTAGATGATTGTGAAAACCTAACATTATCACTCAATCTCTGAACCTTTCCACTGATTTTGAAAACCTAATACTCTGAAATGTTCCACTGGTCTGACTGTGTGAGTCTATGACACACTATCAACATCTCATTCTTCTGGCAGACAGGTGGTCTATTGTGCAGCACGCCTCAATTGGTCGTGTGTCTTCATTCATTGAGAGTGTGGGAGCGTACATTCATTCCCAGCCCCCTCGTACTAACACACAAATGCAGGTCATTTATCAGAGCATTTCACTTTGCTGTGTGGGATAATGGTTCATCCAGGGATCTTCCAGTACTATACATTGTGTTGGTACAGAGAACTTACAGTCACTGTGGTGGTGTTAAGTGTCACGGGTGGGATCTGAACCTTCAGAAATTCCCTCTTGGGCAGAGGGTGACACAGAGTTTTAGGCCGCAGGCAGGGCTACCTCATTATGAGAGTGCAAGTCCTCACCTCTCCTACAATAACTGCTGTCCTGATGCCTTCCTGCCTGAGATCTTCAGTTAGAAGTTAGATCCCATAGATAGGGTCCGGAGTTGTTCCTGGCCAAGTCCATGGATCAGTATTCTTCACTCCTGGCTCTGGAAAACTACAGGTTGAGCAGACAGACAGACAGACAGACAGACAGACATCACATGATACATCCCAACTCCCAGTGGTGGTAAGAACTGCTACAGACACCTGGTAGTCTGGCACCGGTGAAATTATTTAATTCCAAAGAAGAACCTGAAGTGACAGAAACAGCTACAGGAAGAAAACGTAGAAGTAACCATGACAATGGAAGTATGACCATAGACGCTGTTTCCTTTCTCTTGTTGTCATTTTGTGACAGTTATAATTTAAACGTGACTGACAGCGCATGCCAGAGGAGAACAAACACACACAAGTATATAAAAATATGCCATTAGATTCATATCAACAATTGAGGACCATGGGTGCACTATTTACAGAAGAAACGGCAATATATAGCAATATTTACATTACACAATAGACTTCTTTCACACACTGGCAGAAAGGTTACTGAAATGTACTAGGATGGCAGCATCAACTTATTATAACGGTTAGAAGTAGTGTGAATGGTAAATTCTGAATTTCTTTGCCACAGTGATATCCTACTCAATTCTGTGACTTGATTAACATGAAAGCTAGCATTCTTCATTTTCTACAATGTAGTGTTTATAAATGTAGTATGCAGTTACTGTGAAAACAGAGGTGGGTGGGGAGACCATGGAAATATAATGGGTAGAAAAAATCCACATGGTTCCACACAGTCTACCCAATATGACAACACAATAACATGGATAGAATAACCAACAATAATTCCACACTTGGCTAAAGTACAGAGCACTTAGCAAGTACACAGAGACAGGCTGCTCCACTAACATACGTCGACACAGAGACAGGCTGCTCCACTAACATACGTCGACACAGAGACAGGCTGCTCCACTAACATACGTCGACACAGAGACAGGCTGCTCCACTAACATACGTCGACACAGAGACAGGCTGCTCCACTAACATACGTCGACACAGAGACAGGCTGCTCCACTAACATACATCAACACAGAGACAGGCTGCTCCACTAACATACATCGACACAGAGACAGGCTGCTCCACTAACATACGTCGACACACAGGCTGCTCCAGCTAGCAGCAGTTGAGTATCAAAGGACCAGGTTATCCGATTATATTTACATTTTGTCATTTAGCAGACTCTTATTCAGAGCGACTTACAGGAGCAATTAGAGTTGTGCCTTGCTCAATAGCACATTGTCAGATTTTATTTCACCTAGTCGGCACACGGATTCGAACCAACGACCTTTCGGTTACCGGCCCAAGGCTCTAAAACCGCTAGGCTACCTGTCGGGTCTGATTATCCTTTAGCCTCTTCATTGGCTCACAGTGGGGGAATTAGCCTAATGGTAATGCATTCGGTTGGAGTGGTTGAAGGTGACCCAGATGAATTGCAGGATAGTTATCTTGGCTTGGAGACATTAAACACTATCACCACTTGAGCCTGAACTTGACAACACTGGTTTGTGTGTGTGTGTGTGTGTGTGTGTATATACAGTTGAAGTCGGAAGTTTACATACACTTAGGTTGGAGTCATTAAAACTCGTTTTTCAACCACTCCACAAATTTCTTGTTAACAAACTATAGTTTTGGCAAGTTGGTTAGGACATCTACTTTGTGCATGACACAAGTAATTTATCCAACAATTGTTTACAGACAGATTATTTCACTTATAACTCACTGTATCACAATTCCAGTGGGTCAGAAATTTACATACACTAAGTTGACTGTGCCTTTAAACACCTTGGAAAATTCCAGAAAATGATGTCATGGCTTTAGAAGCTTCTGATAGGCTAATTGACATCATTTGAGTCAATTGGAGGTGTACCTGTGGATGTATTTCAAGGCCTACCTTCAAACTCAGTGCCTCTTTGCTTGACATCATGGGAAAATCAAAAGAAATCAGACAAGACCTCAGAAAGAAAATTGTAGACCTCCACAAGTCTGGTTCATCCTTGGGAGCAATTTCCAAACACCTGAAGGTACCACGTTCATCTGTACAAACAATAGTACGCAAGTATAAACACCATGGGACCACGCAGTCGACATACCGCTCAAGGAGACGTGTTCTGTCTCCTAGAGATGAACGTACTTTGGTGCGAAAAGTGCAAATCAATCCCAGAACAACAGCAAAGGACCTTGTGAAGATACTGGAGGAAACAGGTACAAATGTATCTATATCCACAGTAAAACAAGTCCTATATCGACATAACCTGAAAGGCCGCTCAGCAAGGAAGAAGCCACTGCTCCAAAACTGCCATAAAAAAGCCAGACTATGGTTTGCAACTGCACATGGGGACAAAGATCATACTTTTTGGAGAAATGTCCTCTGGTCTGATGAAACAAAAATAGAACTGTTTGGCCATAATGACCATCATTATGTTTGGAGGAAAAAGGGGGAGGCTTGCAAGCCGAAGAACACCATCCCAACCGTGAAGCACGGGGGTGGCAACATCATGTTGTGGGGGTGCTTTGCTGCAGGAGGGACTGGTGCACTTCACAAAATAGATGGCATCGTGAGGATGGAAAATTATGTGGATATATTGAAGCAACATCTCAAGACATCAGTCTGGAAGTTAAAGCTTGGTCGCAAATGGGTCTTCCAAATGGACAATGACCCCAAGTATACTTCCAAAGATGTGGCAAAATGGCTTAAGGACAACAAAGTCAAGGTATTGGAGTGGCCATCACAAAGCCCTGACCTCAATCCCATAGAAAATTTGTGGGCAGAACTGAAAAAGCTTGTGCGAGCAAGGAGGCCTACAAACCTGACTCAGTTACACCAGCTCTGTCAGGAGGAATCGGCCAAAATTCACCCTACTTATTGTGGGAAGCTTGTGGAAGGCTACCCGAAACGTTTGAACCAAGTTAAACAATTTAAAGGCAATGCTACCAAATACTAAGTGAGTGTATGTAAACATCTGACCCACTGGGAATGTGATGAAAGAAATAAAAGCTGAAATAAATAATTCTCTCTACTATTATTCTGACATTTCACATTCTTAAAATAAAGTGGTGATCCTAACTGACCTAAGACAGGGACTTTTTACTAGGATTAAATGTCAGGAATTGTGAAAAACTGAGTTTAAATGTATTTGGCTGAGGTGTATGTAAACTTCCGACTTCAACTGTATGTGTTGTTATGTAGGCTTTGGTGTGTGTGTGTATGTGTGTGTGTGTGTGTGTGTCAGAGCTCTTGTAAATCACAATCTCTTAGAGGCAAAGAAAGAGAGAAAAATACATCTATAAATTAAGCGCTGAAAAAAATACAAAGCTAAAATCAAAAACATAAATACTGTACAAACATATCTCTTATACTACTACCTCTAAAACAAACGCTTTAAAACACTTCACTGCAGTGGTGCGGTGTTGTTTCAGTTCTGTTTAAATAGAACAAATCTTTAAAAGAATAAAAAACAAACACAAAAGGTATTAAGGGTGAAAAAGAGGTGTATGTATGAGTGAGTCATAGGCTATGGAGAGACGAGCTGTGTTTTGTCAAACGAGTGAAGAAAGTGTGTGTGTGTGTATAGTTTTAGTAGGTACCCTTGCCATATATTGCACATTGGTTACTTTTATAATGTTTACTCTTTAATCTCCTTCACTCCCTTTTGCCTCTCCTCTCCTCTCCTCTCCTCTCCTCTCCTCTCCTCTCCTCTCCTCTCCTCTCCAGGATGGAGTGTTCGCATGGTGTGGGCCAAAAAGGGGAATCCAAAGATGGATGTTTGACCCCACTCCTCAGGCCCTTCTTCAAACTCCTTGTTCCATTGTTACTTTCATCAGTCCATCATTTGGCTTGTTGCTTGTCACAATCCTCTTCCCATCACTCGCCTTTCACCATGTCTGGCTCAAATCTCTCTCTCTCTCTCTCTTTTCTTATCCTTCACCTGATCGGTCTGTCCCCATCCACTCTCTTTACTGTCTTACCCTCTCTATTTCCTTCTCTTTCTTTCTCGCTTTCTTTCTCGCTTTCTTTCTCGCTTTCTTTCTCGCTTTCCCTCCATATCCTTCATCTAATTTCTTTTCTCCAGTCACTCTCCCTTTCCCAATATCTCTCGCTCTTGTTCCCTCTCTCCAAGTAAAGTCTGTAGAGTTTCATTATGACACAAAGTCCACAGACTGAGCAATACAAGTGGAGGGTGATTCACGCCAAAACACCAAGCACACTCAGCGATTAACAACACACACAGTTGCATCGGAACAAACTAAAAGAACAGAACCCTGTTTTGAAGCGAACGTGTTGTTTTTCAGTCTGGGCTAACAACACCCATGACAGAGAGATCAGAAGATTGAGCAAACGACAAATAAACTGGACCTAATAAAAAGGGGGAGGGTTTTAAAGAGGAGGAGGGCGGGGTTTGTGTGTGGTTTCAGCTGATGGTGGGGTTTAAAGGGGTCAGGGGACTCTCATTGGCTCCAGAGCAGTACTGTATGTTGCTGGTGCTTAGGGTGTGGGCTTTAATAAATGAGGCCGGCTGATTGGCTCAGACCCTCCACAGCAGTAAGTGGTTGGTGCTGTCGTCCCGCCCCACTGTCTCACTGCTGCTATTGGTCAGCCGGAAGTCCTCGTAGCCGTCACCACCTGAGATCACCAGCTGATTGGTTTTGACAGGCAGGAGGGCGGAGGCTCGTCGGTGAGAGGAGTCCCGCCTCTGCAGACCCCCAATAGCCCCGTCAACACCACTCTGGGCTGGAGACAGAGGAGTTCAAAGGTTATAAATATGGCAGTACCCATTTAAACATTGTATGACAAATATGTTTGGAAGCAATAATGGTGCTTATAGTGACATGGTTACCTGTGGTATCGGCTGGCAGGGGGAAGTTGACATCGAAGCCTTCAGGTAGTTCTATGGAGGTGAGGAACCTCACATGGCCAGTGTGTCCGTGAGCGGAGCCCATGGGGGTCAGAGGTGACCGCAGCGTCCCTGACACCGTCCCAGAACTGACGGCTGGGATAGACAGGGTCAGGACCACCCCTGCACTGGTCCCGATCCACAGCAGGTCCTTACAGGCCAGGAGAGCTGTGATCCTCAGACACGCTGCCTTGTGTTGCCGGATGATCGCATCTGAACCTGAAGAGGGGATGAGAATGGTGGAGAGGGTAAGGTGAGAGGGAGAGGGAGAGGAAGGCCAGAGAGAGCGAGAGAGAGGAGGGTGAAGAGGGGATGAGAATGGTGGAGAGGATAAGGTGAGAGAGAGAGGAAGGCCAGAGAGAGCGAGAGAGAGGAGGGGTTGAAGAGGGGAGGAGAATGGTGGAGAGGATAAGGTGAGAGGGAGAGGAAGGCCAGAGAGAGCGAGAGAGAGGAGGGCGAAGAGGGGATGAGAATGGTGGAGAGGATAAGGTGAGAGGGAGAGGAAGGCCAGAGAGAGCGAAAGAGAGGAGGGCGAAGAGGACAAACGTTTTATTTAGAACGGGTGCTGCCATCTACTGGTTAAGAGATGTAATGTGCTGACTGAATGTGTGTGTGTGTGTGCATTTTAACTGCCGTCGTTAAGGTAGTAAAGGTCTACGATGTTTTGGACACTTATGGTGTGCGCTCTGTGTTACCTGCAAGCATCTTGTGCACGGCGGGAGCCACGTCCACCTCAGTCAGGCTTTCCCAGGTCTGGGCGTGGTAAAGTCTGATCTGGGCACTACCCTGGAGCGCCAGCCACACCCCCTGGCCATAGCTCACCATGCAGGTAACACACCTACTGCTGTCTGTGCCCACCTGGAACCAGTGCTGCAGGGGAGAGAGAGAGAAGTTACAACCACCCATCAGATATCCATTCATCCATTCATTCCATCCATTCATCCACCCATCGTTCCAGCCATCCACCTGTCTTGTGACTGGCCCGTAATGTGACCATACCTCTTGCACCAGTGTGGCTGTGTTGATGATGAGAATGCGGTTCTGTGAACCACACCACAGCTTCCCTCCGACCGGGACCATCTTAGTGACAGGACCACTGGGCGTGCCCAGACTCAATGTCTGAGATGACTGGGCGTCCCAGAAACTCCCCGCCTCCCTCTGGTAGACAATCACTTCTCCATTGGCCAGGGACACAAACACCTTGTTGTCCAGGTACCTGAGAGAAGAGAGGGAGGAGATTGTCAGACACTGAAGTAGTAAATAACCATATACAGTCAAGATAAAGTGGTAGACTTCTCCGGGGTGGGCTAACATGAAAGCAGCCAGACTCACAGAATACACAGGATGGGGGCAGAGTGCTGCATCTTCATGCTGTTCTTACGGTTGCGGATGTTGTCTGATGACTGGTACACATGGATACTGACAGAGAGAGTTCAAAACACTGAGTTAGGATTTCAACGTGTTATCTGTATCTGTATGTGTGTGTATGTCTGTGTATATGTGTCTGTGTGTGTGTGTGTGTGTGTGTGTTTACCATCCGTCCTCTGTGCCTAGCCACACAGAGCTCTGGTAAGCCTCCGGGTCAATGCTGAGCAGATCCTCCAGACTGGCTCTAGTGAAGGATCCCCGGGAGGAGCGGCGCATCGCTCTCCCGTCCATGGGGCTCTCGCTGTGGGGTCGACCTCTTCCACCCACCCCTAGCCTGCCTGGAGCTCCATAAGGACTGGTCTCTGGGTAGTCCTGCTCCTCCTCACTACTGGTGGTCTCTGTAGCCATGTCCTTAGAACCAGACCCCTCCTCATCTAGGACAGAGGGACAAAGGACAGTCAGGGTGTTTGACTGTGTGCATAGTTGCTACCAGGGCTGGATGAATGGATGGCTTGGGTGTGTGTGTGTGTGTGTGTTTGTACTCACTGCCATAGCTGGATGACACAGTAGAGTGACTGGCTTGGCTCTGCAGAGTAGAGGAGGGGCTAGGAGAATCTTCATCGTCCGTGTCATCACTGTCAAACGGAACTAACTCTGGCCCCGCCCCTGAAAGGGGCTCGGTCAGCTGCAGCGACGAATGAGAAATGGAGATGTGTAGCTGCTGCTGCTGGGATGGGGTGGAGTCAACAGCTACAAGGGGAGGGGCAGGAAAGGGGTCCACTCCACGTTCCCTAGGAGACACAGGTTGCAGGACGCTGATTGGTTAGAAGTCAGTAACGTTAGCATTACAAGCATTGCAGGAAATCAACAGTAAAGACTGATATGTGTGTTGTACACTATGCCCTGGGTACCAACCTCCCCTTGAGTCCAGGGACTGATACATGTGTGTTGTACACTATGCCCTGGGTACCAACCTCCCCTTGAGTCCAGGGACTGATACATGTGTGTTGTACACTATGCCCTGGGTACCAACCTCCCCTTGAGTCCAGGGACTGATACATGTGTGTTGTACACTATGCCCTG